>PDHP01000250.1:0-45161 GCA_003339455.1 Ophiocordyceps camponoti-leonardi (nom. inval.) | reverse complement strand
TATTATTATTATTATTATTATTATTATTATTATTATTATTATTATTATTATTATTATTATTATTATTATTATTATTATTATTATTATTATTATTATTATTATTATTATTATTATTATTATTATTATTATTATTATTATAGTTAATACTACTATTATTATTATAGCTATTACTATATTTACTACTATTATTATAATTACTATAGCTCGAGGAAGATAGCGTTATTAGTATTATCGTACCTCGAGATAAACGCGTATTTATTATAATTCGATTTTTATTTAATATTAGCTTAATTTTTACTTAAATTTAACTCGAAATTATAATAAAATCGGTTTAAACTTATAAGGAGGGGGATAATAATAATAATAGTAATAATAATAGTATAGGGAAGAAGAAAAAACGATTTCGGAGAATTTTTTATATAGGGTTATTAACCTTATAGGGTTATATAGGGCTAGAGCCTTTAACTACCTACCCTACCCTATTATATTTTACTTAGTACGCTTATAGAATTTTTTTTTTCTTTCTTTTCGACTCGACTTATTTTTTTTATAATTTTTCTACCTATTTTTCGCCTATATTTTTCGACCTTATTTTTCGTTTTTCTCTTCTTTAGCTTTCGTTCTTATGGATATATAACCCTTCGTATAAAAAAAAGAAATAGTACTAGGGGTATAAAATCTATTTATATTTTCGACCTAATTTTAATACGATTTTAATATAATCTTAAAATAAATTCGACGCGTTTTTAACCTAAGTCCTTAGGATATATAATACTATTAAATAATAGGTCCTAAGGATATATAATACGACTAGATATTATACTCGTAAATATATAATACGATAAAGTAATATACGCTAGGAAAAACTTATTTAAGTTAAATCCGGATTAGCTTTTTATTCGACTAGACCTTTAAATCTAAATAAGAAAGTACTCGGGAATATAATAATTATTTATACTACCTCTCCGTCTAATTATAAAAGAAAAGTTACTAGTATTAGAATACTTATATAACGACTTAAATAGATTAATAAAATCTTAAATCGGAGTTTAAATAAAAGGTATAATACTATATAACTCTAGTTTAATATTAGTATAAATCTCTTACGATTCCGATATAAAGTCGGATTAATATTAACTCGATTCCGAGGGATAAGAATAGGGGAATTTCGTATATAAATATTAGGTTTTATTCGTATATTAAATAAAGAAAATAAGTATTTAGGACTAAAGTAAAAGTATACTTAGCGAGGATTATTATTAATAAGGGTACTTTATCCCTCTATTATTTAATCGGTATATTACTATTATATTATACGTATATATAGGATTACTAGTTATAGTTATATATAAATATTAAATAATATTATAATACGATAAAAAGGAGCTTATCGCTAGTTTATTTAATACGACTAATAACCTATCTCTATAGCTTCTTTTATACGCCTCCTTCCTTTAAGAGGATAGCCTTATATATAAAACTATCGGGTAAGGCCTCCGGGGAGGACCCGGGTAAAGGTATAAACCTTAATAGGAGAACCCTCGGACTCCGATAATCCCGCTAGAACTAGCTAACGGGTTCGCCTTCTTTTAATATTATTTTATCCTCTAATAACCCTTTTATAAATACGCCTTAGGCTTTAATTAATCCCCTCCTAAAGTCCGCTTTTAATAAACTTACCTAAGTAGTTTTATAGGATAGCTTTTATACTATATAGACTATTATTAATTCCCTCGCTAAAAAACTTTACTCCTAGAGTTCTACTACTCCTTTAGCGGACTCTATACCCCTTTCCGTATTACTTACTAGGGCTATTTAAAAGATTATAAAAAAAGCTATTATATTTATACTCTAGACGAAGTCCGCCCTTTTTAGCTAGCCGTTTTAAGCCTTCGTTCTCGCCGCTACTAGGGAATCTATTATTAGTACCTTAATAAGAGTCCGCCTAGTCCTTATTTAATACGATTATAAGGTCCTCGTTTCCCTAAAGGATATTCCTATTATAAATAGGGTCCTATTCTTACCCCCTCCCGCCCTTATTATTAAGGCGAATAAAGTAATAAGTATATTAGCCGTAGTTATAGCCTAATACCTCCTAAGTAGCGATATTATTCTTACTTTTAATACTAAAAAAAAGAGTCTTATAGACTAAGATAATTAGATTTAGTAAGTATTTAGTATAAAAGTAATATATATATACTAGACTTTCGCTATTATTATTAAAGGCGTTTATACGGAGTCTATTCTTTAGGATTATAATACTCTCCTTATTACTCTTCGTATTATTAACCGTATTAATATTACTCGTTCTAGGGTTATAAAGCCGTATAAGGGCTTATAAGGTATTACCCCCTAAATAAACCTTATTCTTAGTATTAATAGTATAGTTAATATAAACCGATTTTATATAAATAGCCTTATAATCGACTCGGAGATTATTTATTATAAACCTTATAATAAATTAGTATACCTTAAGTAGTATTATAATTACTTTTAGTATAATTATATTTCTAAATATTATTAGGAAAACCCCTATTATAACTATTATAATTCCGCCCTATATAATAATAAAAAAGGGTTCTACCCTATTAATAAAGGGGATTAACCCTAGTACTACCTTTTATATAATAGTACTTATACTACTTAAGTATATAATTACCTTATCTCCCGATAATAGTAGGAAAAGGCTAAGGCTAATTACCTACTCTACCCCTAGTACTTCTAAGAGCCGCCTATAGTCCGGTCGTCCGCCTATTACTTATCCCCCCCTATTAACGCTAATAGCTTTACTTAGGTTTCCCTATATAAATAACCCTACTAGGGCTCCCCTAGGGACCTTGATTATACTCTAAACCTTAATCTTACTAGTTTTTAGCCTTTTAACCCTATTATTCTTACTTTTTCTTAAGATTTAACCCCTAGCCTTACTTCTTAAGGTAAACCTTTAATATAAGGTATTTTAATAATTCGGGGTAATCCTACTCTTTATAGGGCTTTAGCCTTACGAGGTATATCCTCCTCTTAGGGAGTAATTACCCCTTATAAAAGTATAAAGGGTATTAAAGGGGGTAGGGGTAAATAGGGTAATAGGGGAGGATTATCCTTTATTCTATCCTATACCTAGTTTACCCTTTTTATATAATCGCTATTTTTTATACTTTCGATATAATTATTATAAAGATTATAACCCTTATTTAGAATATTTAGTATATAAATTATTTTACCTATTTTACCCTTTTCTCTACTATTAGTTATAATATTATTATTTTTTAGGAATTCTAGTTCGACTTATATAGCCGCCTACTACTCCCTAGCCTTATCCCTTACTACCTTATTTAGGGCTTTAGCCGCGTACTTATTTATATTTATAAATAATATAATATTAAATCCTAGGACCCTATTCTTTTAAAGGATATTACTAGGGTTTTTTTTTATAATAATCCTTATATTCTCTTTTTATACTCCCTACCTTTTAGTATTTCTACTAGGCTTATCCTTTTCTTACCCTAATTACTCCTTACTCGCTTTTTAATTATTATCCTTAGGGATTTTAACTCCTATTACCTATTATAGGATTTCTATAGCTATACTTTACTCTATATTTTAACCCTCCTTAATACTATTACCTTCTTTAGTCTTAAGTTCTTAACCCCTCCTTATAAGGTTATTTAGGAGGTTTATAACTACTAGACTAGTATAATCGACCTTTTCTAGGCTATTCCCTCTAGCCTTCCTACCTTTCTTAGCCTTAACCTAATTCTTTATAGTTTTAATTATATTCCTTAGGCTACCTTCTTTTATATAGCTTTTTTATTGGAGTCTAAGCCCTTTTATTATTAAAAGTCTTTTTACCTAGATATTTTTCTAGTAGAGGCTAAGAACCGCCTTCTTCCCTTTTATATTTATACCTTTTCGCCTAAGGAGATTAATTCTTTTATCGCCTAGTTTTATAATAAACTAGAGGCTATAATAGTTATTATTATCCTATACTACCCTTAGTCCTTTAAACCCCGTTTAATCCCCTAGTAAACTCCTAAAATAATTAGTATAATTAAGTCCGTAAAAAGGAATTAATAATACTAGCGAGTAAACCTAATAGATTTTTATTAATAGGATTATTAGAATATAATATTAACCCTTAAAAAGTCTATTTATATAGCTAAAAGGGATATATAAAGGGGTTTTCTAGCTTTAGCCTCCTTAAACCCTTATACTATATAGTTTATAACCCGATAAGCTTATTTATATAATTAAGCCCCCCTTAAGCTAGTTTATACTCTTTTATTAGCCTTCTCCCCTAATAGCCTATTAATTTCCGACTTTATTAGAAAAGTCTAGCTTTTAAGCGATAAATTCTTCCCTTACCCTCCGACTACCCTTTTACTACTTAACCTCGATAACCTATTCCCTCCTTTTAATATTTCTTTTATAATTATAGACTCTAATATATATAAGGCGCTTTATAGTATTTTATTATAAAAGTCTATAGGACTTAATAATATCCTAGTTAGTTTCCTTAAGGGATATAGCCCCCCCCTTATTATAGTTCTTATTAGACTATTCTAAGGTTATATTTCCTAGGCTTACTTCCCTACTACCTATAAGGTTTTTAATATTATTATTCTTTATAAATAGGGTAAGTCGTCTAAGGTTTACTAGACTTTAGGCGGTTATTAGCTAATCTCCCTCCTTAATACTATTAGTAAGGTTTTTAAAACTATCCTTATAAAGCGTATTTCTATAATTATAAAACTCTAGAGTATCCTACCTTTTAGGTAAATAGGTAATTGCCTTAGTCGATCTATAAATAGCGCTTTATTTCTTCTTATTAAGACTATTTAGATAATATAAAGCCTTTAAGGCTTAGTCTCCTTATTTATACTCGATATAATAAAGGCTTTTAACTATATTTTATACTATAAGCTTATTTAGACTCTTGATTACCTTAGGTTCCTTTTTTACATTTTAGCTCTCCTTTACTCCTACTTTATAAACCGGATATCCTATATATATATTAATAGTATTCTCTTAGACCCTATTTTTATCCTAAAGGGGGTACTCTAGGGGTTCCCTTTATCGCCTATCCTCTTTATCCTATATATTTCCTCCCTTTATTATTATTTAAAGAGAGTTATAGGGGTTATTCCTATAGGCTTTATTAATAATACGAATATTATTAATACTAATTATACCCTAGCTTAGGCCTAAGCTTAGTTTATTTAAGCTTAGGGAGTCTATTAGGATTAAGCGGAGGAGTATAAAATATCCTTTTAACCCTTTAAAAGCGAACTCCTTTATTTTACTAGGGCTTATTAAATAAATACCTTCTTACTAGATTTTAATAGGGTATTAATCGCCCCTACCTAGGAAGCTTATATACTCGGTATTTAGATTTACTAAAAGCTTTAATAAAAAGCCTACCTTTAGCGCCTTTAGTAAAAGTTATAAAAATAATAATTTATATTTATTAGCCTTATTACTTTTACCTAGGGTTTTACTCTCCCCCGTATTAAGGAGGTATATACTAAGGTTATTTATACTATTATTATTTATAGTTCTTTTTACTTTATCCCCCTTACCCTAGCTAAGGGTAACCCCTTTAGTCCTATAATTAAGGAGCTTATAAAAGTCTAAGCCTACTACTTTTATACTATTACTAGGGTTTACTAGGCTATACCTAGCTATTATATAAAAATTAAAGCGTATATCCTCCTTTTTAATATTTACTTAACCTATTATTCCGCCTATACCTATTAGTTCCTCGAATCCCATAGTTTTATCGCTATAGTCTACTTAGTTATTAGTCGGGTTACTTATTAACTCTATCCTTACTATAACTACCCCCCTATTACCCCTTATATTACCCTTAAAAATATATAATAAGCCTTTACCTCCTAGGTAGGTTCTAAAGCTATTAGCTTATAGTCTTACTAATTATTAAACTTCTACCTTTAGGATAAGTAGTATACTCGCTAGGAAGCTAAAGAATAATACCTTAAATAGTATAAATAGTCCTATAGCTATACTATTAATATACCCCCTTATTTTCGTCTAGGCGTTCTTTTTATAAAGTATACCTCTTTTCCGAAGTTCTTTAATAGCCTTTTTACCTAACTCTATACTAGTAGGATTAAACTTAATAGGTTTCTTTTTATTTACTATATCCCCTTTATACTATTACCTTTTTACCCTTATAATTTAGGCGAGGATAAAATAGCCGAATATATTTTCCTTTATTACCGTTTTATTACCTTATACTACCCTCTTTTTCCTTATACTCCGATTACTCCCTTAAGGGACTAGGCGGATTTTATCTAGGTATTCTAGTATAAATCCTATATTAGCCTCCTCGTTAAATAGTTCTTTTCTCTATATTAATTATACTAATTTAACCTTGCCCTAGACTTATAAGTATAATAAACTCTAGTATTATCTTAATTTACTATTACCTTTTCTACTATTATTTATCCCCTCTTTATTATTTAACCCCCCTACTTTTTATTTATTATTTTAATTATTATATAATCCTCTATATTAGCCTTTTTTTAAAGGGTATCCGCGCCCCCTTTTTAGCGTTTTTATTCCCGTTTTTTTACTTATTATTTTCTACCTTTTTATAGGCTTTTTTTCTTCCCCTTATTCCTCCTTTAAGGGTATTATAGGCGGAGTTCTACTACCCCCCTTTACTATTATTACCTTACTCTTTATCCTACCCCTTTTTATTACTATCTTTTTTTTTAACTCTCCTATACTATTTCCCTTTTCCTCGCCCCCTTCCCCTTTACTTTCCTCCTATTATTCTTCTACTAACCCCCTAGTATTCTTCTACCTCTTAGCCTACTTTTTATATTCTATAGTATCCCTAAGGATACTAAGGTCCTTTTTCGTATTCTTATATAGCCTTTTAATTACCTAATATATAAACTCTAGCTTATTTCCGAATAGGGGGTAGTATAATATATATTTATTAATATTTAGCTCCTAGTCGAAAGCCTCCTCGTTACTAAGTATATATACTAAGAGTATATTACTACTTATTATCTAAAGTACTATTTAGTTTACCCCCTTTTTAATTTACTAAAAGCGGGTTTTAATCCGCTCTACTACCTACCGATCGCTTTTAGATTACTCCTTATCTACCTTTACCTATTTCTCTAGCCGCTTATTAATCTAGTCGAATAAATATACTATATACTTAATAAGGCTAAGAATCTATTAATTAATAACTCTATTATCTTAAGTAAGGGTAATATATAATAATAAATTAAGCGCTTCCTAAGGCTATAAGTAGTTTAGTTAATTCGGGTAATTTATATTCGGTATAGGGATTAGCCTTATAAATCCGCTACTCTATACTAGCCTTATAAGTACGCTTATTATTATTATTAGTATTATTATAGTTATTATTATTATTATTATTAATAGGGTAAGAACTATAGGCTTAGGCGGGTTAATAAACGCCTATATAAATAGTAATTAAGGTCGTATAGCCTTATTCTACTCCTCCTTTATAATTTATTATAGCTCCCTAAAGAGCTTTTAAAACTATTATTCTATTAACTCCCTCCGCCTAAACCGCGCTTATATTATTTACCTCTACTATATTCGGGGATCCGCTTTATTTAATAAAAGCTATTAATTCTATTATTTTCTAGGTTAATACTAATAATACTATTTATTATTTATTAGTACTTTTCTTACCCCTTTATTTACTCCTTTAATTAACTCTTACCTTCGTATAATACTTATACGCTATAATATAATAGTAGTAGGTAGCTAATTAAGTACTTACCCTTTATTAGCTATAGTTATTTACTCCTTACCTAGACTTTATTTACCCCTTTTTTTACTACTACTTATTTATTCTTTTAATCCTAATAAAAAAAGCCCCTCTTAATTAAGTATAGGATATATAGGCTATAGGGGATATTATATAATTTATCGGATTCTATTAGCTAAGTACGTATAATAGGGGTAAGGGATAAGTTAGCTATAGGGTACTCGTTTATTATATACTCCTCTATTACTCTCCTTCCTATTACCCTCGTAGCTACCTCTTTTCTTTTATATAGGAAGGGGTAGGAAGTATTTATTAAGGTAATATTAATAAAGGAAAAAGGAAAAGAAGCAGGAGGGAGGAGTAATCGAGGTTTTTATACCCCTTTTTCTACCGCGCTTTACCGCTTATTATATTAGTATACCGGGTTAGGTTTTTATTTCTCCGCTCCCCCCCTTCTTTCTCTCTCTCTCTCTCTCTTTCTCTCTTCTACCCCCCCCCCCCCCCCTTTCTCTCCCTCTTTTTCTTATATAATCTACGAGACTACCTAAGTAAACGGTTTATCCTATTATATATTCGTTTACCCCTACCCTATAGCCCCCTACCCGGAGGCCTAGGGCCCTACTTTTACTCTATTATTAGGGGGTTTTGCCCCTTTTAGGGATTTTTCCTACTTAGTATAATAGTAAGGTTCTAGAAGCCCTTTAAGGCCCCTAGAGTAGATTTAAATAAATAAATATATATATATAAATATTAGGGCGTATTAACCTACTATATTTAGTAGGGCGATAAAAATACCTAATTAATACTTATTAATAAAGGGAAATATCCTTAATACTATTTCCTTTATAATAATACTTATACTACTTAGGTATATAAGTACTTAGTCTTCTACTATAAATAGGAAAGAGCTAAGGCTAATTACCTATTATACCCTTAGTACTTTTAAAAGCTATATATAACCCGATTATCCCCCCCTTATTACCTAACCCCTTTTACTAATACTAATAGTTTTATATAAATCTTATTATATAAATAACCCTATTAAAACTCTTTTAAAAACCTTAATTATACCCCGAACCTTAACTTAGCTAGCTTTTAATTATTAAACCTAATTATTATTACCTTTTTTTAGAACTTAGCCCCGAGTTTAAAACTATAAAGAGGTTTTTTAATACGGGGTATTTTAATAATTCAGGGTAGTTTTATTCCCTATAAGACCTCTACTACTTATATTACCTCCTTTACTTAAGGAGTTACTACCCCCTATAGGAGTTCTAGTATAAAGAGTATTAAAGGAGGATAAAGCAATTATAATAATAAGGGAGGTTTATCCTTTACCTCTTTTTATACTTAATTTACCCTTTTTATATAATTATTATTCTTTATACTTTTAACCTAACTCCTATAAAGATTATAACCCTTATTTAGAATATTTAGTATATAAATTATTTTATTTACCTTACTCTTTCCTCCTCTATTAATTATAATATTATTATACTCTAGGAGTTTTAACTTAACCTATATAAACGCTTATTACTCTTTAGCCTTATTCCTTATTATTTTATCTAGGGCTTAGGTTAAGCGTTTATTTATATTTATAAATAGTATAATATTCGGTCTTAGGATTTAATCCTTATAGAAAATATAATTAGGATATCCTTTTATAATAGCCTTTATATTCTCTCCTTATACTCTCTACCCCTTAGGATTTCTATTAGCCTTATCTCTTTTTTATTTTAATTACTCCCTAATTACTCCCTAGCTATTATCCTTAAGAATTTTAACTCCTATTACCCCTTATAGGATTTCTATAGCTAGACTTTACCCTATATTTATACCCTTTTTAATACTATATTTATACTTAGTCTTAAGCTTTTTATACCCTTTTATAAGATTACCTAGGAGGTTTATAACTATTAAACTAATACGATTAACCTTTTTTAGGCTACTTCTTTTAGCCTTTTTATTTTCCTAGGACCTAATTTAACTCTTTATAATTCTAATTATATACTTTAGGCTACCTCCTTTTATACTACCCTTTCCTCAGAGTCTAAGCTTACTTATTATTAAAAGTCTTTTAACCCTAATATCCTTTTTATAAAGGCTAAAAATTACCTCCTCCTCTTTTATATTCGTTTCTCCTTACCTAAAGAAATTAATTCTTTTATTACCTAGTTTTATAGCGAATTAAAAACTATAATAACTATTATTAACCTATACTACTTTTATTTATTTAAACCCTAAATAATCCCCTAGTAGATTCTTAAGGTAATTAGTATAATTAAGTTTATTAAGAGGAATTATTATTATTAACGTATAAACGTAATAAACTCTAATTAAAAGGATTATTAAGAGGTAATATTTACCCTTAAGAAATCCATTTATACTATTAAAAGGGATATATAAAGAGTTTTTTTATATTAGCTTTTTTAATTCCTATATAATATAATTTATAACCTAGTAGGCTTACTTATATAACTAGGCCCCTTTTAAGCTAGCCTATATACCTCCCCTTATAGCCTCCTTTAATAATCCGTTTATTTTAGACTTTATTAGAAAGGTTCGACTTTTAAATAATAAATTCTTCCCTTATCCTCCGATTACCCCTCTATCTTTTAAGCTTAATAACCTATTCTTTATATTTAATATTTCTTTAGTTATTATAGACTCTAATATTTATAAGATACTTTTTCGTATTTCCTTATAGAAGTCTATAAGCCCTAATAGTATTCTAATTAGCTTCTTTAAGGGCTATAACCCCCCCCCTTATTATTATTCTTATTAGACTCCTATAAGGCTATATCTCCTAGGCTTACTTTTCCTCCGTAAATAAAATTTCTAATATTATAATCCTTTATAAATAGGGTAAATTATCCGACGTCTACTAGATTCTAGGGGGTTATTAGCTAATTTCCCTCCTAAATACGGTTAATAAAGTCCTTAAATTAATCCTTATAAAGTGTATTTCTATAATTATAGAACTATAGAGTATACTATTATTTAGTTAAATAAGTAACCGCCTTAGGCGGTTTATAAATAGTATATTACTTCTTTTTATTAAAATTATCCGAATAACCTAAAGCCTTTAGGGCTTAGTCTCCTTACTTATATTTAATATAATAGGGGTTTTTAACTATATTTTATACTATAAGCTTATATAAATACTTAATTACTTTAGTACCCCTCCCTAGATCTTAGCTTTTTTTTACTCCTATTTTATAAACCGGTTATTCTATATATATATTAATAGTATTCTTTTAAACCCTATTTTTATTCTAAAAAGAGTATTTTAGGGGTTCCCTTTTTTACTTATCTTTTTTATTTTCTATATTTCCTCCTTATTAATACTTTAAAAAGGTTATTAGGGTTATTCCTATAGGCTTTATAAATAATATAAATATTATTAGTACTAGCTATACCCTAGCCTAAGTCTAAGCTTAGCTTACCCGGGTATAGGGGGTTTACTAGGACTAGGTAATAAAGTATAAGATATTCTTTTAGCCTTTTAAAAGTAAACTCCTTTATTTTATAAGGGCTTATTAGGCGGATACCTTATTATTAATCCTTAATAGGGTAATAATTACCCTTACTTAGAAAGCTTATATATTTAGCGTATAAATTTATTATAAGCTTTAGTAAAAGGCTTACTTTTATATTATAATACGATAAGAAAGAGCTCGTTACTTATCTATTCGATACGATTAATAAACCTCTTTATAGCTTCTCTTTTATACGCCTCCTTCCTCTAGAAGGATAGCCCTATACGCGGAGCTATCGGGCGAGGAGTCCAGGGGGGACCTAGGCGGAGGTATAAACCTTAACGGGGGAACCCTCGGACTCTAATAGTCCCGCTAGAACCAGCTAGCGGGTTTATCCTCCTTTAATATTACTTCCTCTTCCGATAACCCTTTCGTAGATACGCTTAGGGCTTTAGATAATCCCCTCCTTAAGTCCGCTTTTAATAAACTCGCCTAGGTAGTCTCGTAGGATAGCTTTCGTACTATGTAGTCTATTATTAATACCCTCGTTATAATATAATCTACGAGACTACTTAAGTAGACGGCTTATCCTATTATACGTTCGTTTTCCCCTGCCCTATAGCCCCCCTTTAGGGGGCCTAGGGCCCTACTTTTAACCTACTATTAGGGGGTTTTGCCCCTTCTAGGGATTTTTCCTACTTAGTATAATAGTAAGGTTCTATAAGCCCTTTATAGCCCCTAGAGTAAATTTAAATAAATAAATAAAAGGCTTACTTTTAATATTTTTAATAAAAGCTTTAAAAATAATAGCTTATACTTATTAGTCTTATTACTTTAACCTAGGGTTTTACCCTCCCTTATACTAAGAAGGTTTATACTAAGGTTATTTATACTATTATTACTTATAACTCCCTTTATTTTATCCCCCTTACCCTAGTTAAAAAAACCCCTTTAGCTAAATAATTAAGGATTTAACTAAGATTTAAGCCTATTACCTTTATACTATTATTAGAGCCTACTATATAATACCCAGCTATTATATAAAGATCGAAGTATATATCCCTCCCCTTAATATTTACCTTACTTATTACTTTATACGTATTTATTAGCTCCTTAAATCCCAAGGGTTTATTATTATTATCCGCTTAGTTATTAGTCGGGTTACTTATTAACTCCGCCCTTATTATAACCGCCCCTCTATTACCCCCTATATTACCTAAAGGGAGATTTAATAAGCTTTTATTTCCTAAATAGGCTCTAGGAGTACTAAATCTTAGTCTTATATACTTTTAAACCTCCGTTTTTAAAATAAATAGTAGGCTTACTAAGTAATTTAAGAATAGTACTTTAAATAATATAATTAGTCCTATAGCTATACTATAAACTCCCCCCCTTAGTTTCGCCTAGGTATTCTTCTTATAAAGTATATATTTTTCCTAAAATTCCTTAATAGCCTCCTTACCTAACTTTATATTAATAGGATTAGTCTTAATAAACTCCTTTTTACTTATTATATCCTTATTATATTATTTTCTTTATACCTATATAGGTTAGGTAAAAATAAAACGGCTAAGTATATTTTTCTATATTATTACTTTATTATTTTATAATACGCCTTTTTCCTATATACTCTAATTACCCCCCTAAGGGATTAAATAAACCTTATTTAGGTATTCTAGTATAAGTCCTATACTAGCCCCCTTATTAAATAATTCCCCTTCCTAAAATATTTATACTAATTTAACCTTACCTTAGAATTATATAAATAGTAAGTTTTAAAACCTTTTTAAAATCGTTTTTACCTTTTTTATTACTATTAAATACTCTTTATTTACTTAACCCCTAACCCTTTCTCTATTACCTTAGCCCCTAAATAACCCCCTATATTAACCTTTTTTTAGGGGGCGATTATACCCCCGTTTTAGTAGTCCCGCCCTAGGTATCCTAGCCCTAGTTTTTTCTATTATTTTCTACTTTTTTACTAGCCTTTTAGCCTTTTCCTAACCCTTTTTCGAGGGTATTATAGGCGGAGTTCTACTACCCCCCTTTATTATTACCGCCTTATTTTCTATCCTACCTTTCCCTATTATTATTTTCCTTTCCTCCTCCTTTATATTATTTTCCCTATTATCCCCTTTATTTTTCTCCTATTCCTTTTCTTACCCTTTTATTATTCTTTTAACGCCCTCTTATACCTTTGCCTATTCCTTAAGATATTAAAGAGAACCTCCTCTTAAAGTTAATACTAATAATAATGAAATTATTAATATATTTCTAAATCCTTTTATTTTACTATAACCTTTAAAAGCCTAAGGTCCTCCCTTTTATTCTTGTATAATCTTTTAATTACCTAGCGTATAATCTTCGGCTTATTTTTAAATAGGGGGCGATTTAGTATATATTTATTAATATTAAACTCCTAATTATAGATCTTTTTATTATTAAGTATATATACTAAAAGTATATTATTATCTATTATCTAGAGTATTACTTAGTTTACCTCCTTTTTAATTTATTAAAGGCGAGTTTTAATATATTCTACTATTTACTTATTATCCTTCGACTATTCTTTATTTACCTTTACCTACTTTTCTAGTTATTTATCGATTTAGTTAAAAGAATATACTATATATTTAATAAGGCTAAGTATTTATTAGTTAATAACCCGGTTATTCCGGGTAAGTATAATATATTATAATAAGGGGGGTATAAAAAGTACGTTTAAAGGGCGAAGGTAGTTCGGCTAATATAAGTACCCTATATTAGGAATAAGGATTAGCCTTATAAATCCTCTACTTTATAATAACCCTATAGCTATACTTATTATTAGTATTATTATTATTATTATTATTAGCTAGGTAGGAGTAGTAAGCTTAAGCAGGTTTATAAATACTTATATAAATAATAACTAGGGGTATATAGCCTTATCCTACTCTTTTTTAATAATAGTATATAACTCCTTAATAAGCTTTTAGAATTATTATTCTATTAACTCTCCCCGATTAAACCTTATTTATACTATTTACTTTAGCTAAGTTTAAAAACCCTTTCTATTTAATAAAAGCTATTAATTCTATTACTTTCTAGGCTAATACTAGCGATATTAACTATTACTTATTAGTACTTCTTTTACTCCTTATTTACTTCTTCCCCTAGTCGATTCTTACCTTTTTATAATACTAGTATACTATAGTATAATAATAGTAATTAGCTAATTAAGTACTTATTCCTTATTAATTCTTATTCCTTACTCCTCGGCTAGACTCTAGTTACCCCCTTATTTTACTATTATTTACTTACTTTTTTAATCCTAATAAAAGAAGCCCCTTTCGATTAAGTATAAAATATATAGGCTATAGGGGATATTAAATAGTTTATTAGGCTTTATTAGCTAAGTATATATAATAAGGGCTAAGTTAACTATAGGGTATTCGTTAATTATATACTCTTTTAGTATTATTCCCCCTATTACCCTTATAAGTATCTTTTCTCTTTTAAAAAAAGGGTAAAAAGTACTTATTAAGGTAATAATAATAAAGGAAATAGGAAAAGAGGGAAGAGGGAGGAATAATCGAGGTTTTTATACCTCTTTTTCTATTATACCTTACTACTTTTATATTAGCTTCTTAGACTAGGTTTTTTTTTCTCTACTCCCTTTTTCCTCTCTCTCCCCTCCTACCCCCCCCCTTTTTCCCTCTTTTTTCTTATATAATTTACGAGATTACCTAAATAATCGGCTTATCCTACTATATATTTATTTACCCCTACCCTAGGGCCCCCCTTAGGGGCTTAGTACCCTACTTTTACCCTATTATTAGGGGGTTTTACCCTACTTAGGGATTTTTCCTACTTAGTATAATAACGAGGTTCTAGAAGCCCTTTTAGGCCCCTAGAGTAGATTTAATAATAATATATATCCGTAAAAAGAAAAAATAAAAAAGAGAAAAACAAAAATAAAGTTTAAAAATATAAGTAAAAAATAAGTAGAAAAACTAAAAAAAGAAATAAGTTAAATTAAGAAAAAAAATTCTATAAGTATATTAAGTAAAATATATTAAAATAGGATAAATAATTAAGGCTCTAGTCTTATATAACCCTATAAGGCTTATAACCCTATATAAAAAATTTTCTAAAATCGTTTTTTTTCTTTTTTATACTATTATTATTATTATTACTATTAGATTATATACTAGGGACTATAAAATAGTATTTAGTATATTTTAGACTATTTAATAAGGATAGGAAAAACCGAAGGTTTAAAGGTAAAACCTACCCTCTAAGTATTATTATTACTTCGGGCTAGACCTTATCTATACTTAGTATATATATAAGGGACTTTAAGGAGGAGGACTTCTAAGGAGAGAGATAGCGACTTTAGAGACTTAAGAGAGAAAGGTATATTAGGGTAAGTCTTAGAGTAAAGCTAATTCTTAAGAAATTAGAGATAAGGTAGCGAAGAGCCTACGATATATACCTAAGACTTAAATAATATAATCTTACGGGATAAAGGATCTCCGCGGGATTAAGGATATCTCTTTAAGAGATAATATTTATCCCTCGAAAGATAATATTCTCTAAAAGATATTCTCCTTTTAACCTTAGTATTATAATCCTATCGTATAAGAGTTATAAGTAAAATATAGGTATTATATAGGTATAATCCCTTATACCTAAGGTTAAGAGTTTTATAATTTTATTATAATTATCCCCTTTTTTTCTTTAGCGCTTATAGCGTATAAAGATATAGGTATTATAAAGAGTTTAATAAAAAGGATATATTAGGTAATAAGTAGGTTAAAAATTAAATAATATAATATTATAGGTAAATACCTAGGTAATAAAAGTAGGGTAATATATTAACGTATATATATAACTTCGTAGGGTATTTATTTACCCCTTAATAACTTATTCTAAATATAATCTTATTATTATAATACCCCCGAATATAATATCGCGCGGAAAAGCTATAAATAGGGAATATAAATACTTCGATATAGCGGATAACTCGTTAAATACTACTACGTTTAATAATAATATTCCTTATAAAGGCCCTAAGACTCTAGTCTCTACGCTACTTAAGGCGATAAGTAGTAGTAAGAAGAGTAAGAATCTAGTACTTCGTATTAGATAGTAATTAACGAGTTAGTAGAGAACTAGTTAGTATATAAAGTATAGAAGAATAAAAAATAGTTAAATAAGGAATTTGTTCGAGATAAAAACGAGAATAATAATAATATATTTTAAGTATCGATAGAAGTAGGAATAATACCGCCGATTATAAAATAGCCTATTATTATAAAGAATATAATATATATTTCCGAAGCGCCTTAAGGTAAATAGAATATTACCGAATCGTAGATAAAATAGGATTAAATATACATATAAAGTCTATTATTATACCTAAGGAACCCGTTAAAAAGGCTAAAGAAGTAGATAACGTATAATCTAATAAGCGGGTTTTAAAAAAATAAATATAGGCTTTCTTAAAAGATTATACCTTTAAAAGTAAAATATAGGCGTATTATTATCGCTACGAAGTATACGTTTAGCCTTTATTTACCTATAATATATAACTTAATACTAATACCTAGGAAGATTAGGAATAGCGCGAGGAGTTATTAGAAATTTATTATTAGATATTTAATAAACGCGAAGAATAGTAGTCCGAATAACTATAAAACGAGGGTAAGGCGAGTCGGGATACGGTTAATACCGCGTTATAAAATACTATATTAGTAAACCCTAGCTAAGTAAAGGCTATAGGGCCTACGAGTAAAATCCTCGAGTAGCTAAGTATTAAAGTCATTACCCGATTAGTATAAACGACGTTAGTAGATATAAATACCCCTAGTAAAGGCGGATTTTATCCTTTATAGCGATTTTACTATATCCTAAAGAAGATAATAGACTATACGAAGGCTAATATATTATATAATAAGGAGATAGTAATAGACTTTATAATACGTTATAATAATAGTTTTAAAAAGTATAAACGTAAAGAGGATAAGAGTATAAGGTTATTATTAAAGGCGCTAGCTAAGAAACGTATATAAGAAAACGCATACAGAAACGTAAAGGCGGAGTACGATAAATTCGTTTACGTATTAAATTATTTTCCTTCTCTACTCCCTAGTATTATAAAGGTAATTAAGAATATAATAGCTAAGGATAAATATATTAACGAGACTATACCTAAGGATAATAGCGATAACGAAGAAAATAAAAACGTACTATAGAGGAACCCGAATCGAAAAGCGCGCCTAGTAGTAGCGAAAGCCCGCCGAGTAAAGCACGTTAAATAATCTAAGAAAGCGGTTTAACCTAATCGTACTTTATTAATCCGATAAATATATAAATAGTATACTTATTACTTTTAAACTATAGTAAAAGATTTTATTACCTTAATAGTTAAGTTAATAAAAGTAATTATTATCGAATATTATTATAGTAAGGTTAAGTCTAATAAGTACAATTAATACTATACGAGGAAGAACTCGTACGAATAAGTTCTAGCTTTTATACTAGGTAACTATAATAATTTAGTATTCGTCTTAGACTTCCTTAGGAGTATAGCCGACGAAAGGTATAACCTTTATAAAAATGCTTATAATAATAAAGGAAAAGCAATTTTTTCGCTAAAGAGTCGTAAAAAAATTATTAAAATAGCCTAGTATTTAGCTAAGGTATTCTCTTTTTTACTCTCCGCGTATACTAAGGAATATCGCCTCGTAAGCGCCCTAAAAAATACTAAATAATAGCGTTTAGTATATTATATTTTAGTATAATAAAAGCGCGAATAATTAAGCCAGGAGTTAGTAGTAATTAGTACTCTAGTCGTACTAGTAATATAAGTAAAGTATAAGGTATAGGTATAGGAGTCCTACTACCTACTTTACCTTGTACCTAATAATAAAGGGTACTACTAGTAGAATACGGCTAAGAATTTAGCTATTACTTTATTTAAACAAGAAGCTAGGGCTACTAGTTCGTATTTAAAGGAATAGCGTAAAGAGATTATAGTATAGGTTTAAGGGCGTATTAATACTAATACTTAGGATTTAGACGTAGTTAAGGTAGATAAAATACCCCGTATTATAAAGTATAGTCGAATAGGTCCTAAGATAATTAAAAAACCTATAAAAAAAGCTAAAGATATAGTTATATATAATAATACTATAGATTTAGCCGAAGAAGATAAGGCTATTAAATCGCCTATTACCGAATAAATACGAAAACGTATATAATATAAAGAGTAGATAGATAACTAGGTAGAATTAAAATATAATTAAGTCTTACGCTTTTTACGCGATTTTTACGACTTAAGGAAATAGTTAATAAGATAAGAGGTATTCGCTATACTATCCTTATTAACCTATTAATTATATTCGGAGGGCTAGCCCTTTTATTTAATTAAGAAAATTACCTTATTATTTATAGTTTTTTTTCCTTATACTTCCTTAACTTCCTATTCCCCTTTTTTATTATCGAGATCCGGTATTAGTAAAGACTCGGAATTATCGGTAGTAGGTCGAAAAACCTATAGTTTAAGTAGGGAGATATAGAAAATATTATAAAGACGAGAGTATTTCTTAGGTAAGGCTAGCCTATACGCCTAAGATCCGATTTTTTTAAGAATACGGAAAGGACTAATAAAACGAGGTAAGAGCTTCTTTTTCTCGCTTTTAAATATAATATTTTTAGTCGAGAGGCTAATTAGGTTATTAATTTTTAAGACTAGTAGTTAATAATAAAGATTATAATACTTTACTTATAATTTAATAGCTTTATTATAAATATAGTCGTAGGCTATAGGCATACTCCGCTCTATAGGAGGCCGCGGACCCTATAGGGGTCCCGCGGATTCTATGCCTAGGGTAGTAAACCCTAGCTCTATAGCGTATATAAATAGCTAATATATACTCTTATATTCTAAATATTAATATTACTACTTATAATATACGTAATTATATAATCTAATAATTAGTTTATAAAAAACCTTTAATACTAATTAATCTCTCTATTAGTATAGAGTAGTAAAATAATAAAGAGGAAAGACTTTATTTAGGTTATAACGCTATACTCGCCTCCCCTATTTTAGTAAAGGGCTATACGTTAATATTATCGGAATAGTCTAATAACGTACGAACCTAGACTATTAGAATAGAATAGGCTATAATAATTACGCTTCCCGCTTAACTAATTACGAGTAGACTAAAAGCTCTCTAAGTAGATTTTTCCCCCCTAAATACTATTATCCCCCCCTAAATACTATTATTATACCGTTATTATAATATAGGAGGAAGTAGGACTAGTACTAAGGAGTAAGGAGGGGAGTAAGGTATTTACTATAGTATCCCTCTTCGAGCGGATAGGCTTCTTAGTAGATAATATATTAGAGCTTTTTAAGCTTAACCTAGCGATTATAGAGTTCGATAAAAGGATAGTCTTTAGAAATACTATCGACCTATAGACGGCTAAGTCTAAAGAACTTAACTTATTTATACTAGGTTGGCTCTTTAGGTATAATTATAGTAGGAAGATAAGGGAGGATAAGGCTCTTCTTTAAAAGACGTATATTTACGATTTTAAGGGCTAGGATACTATTATTTTCGAGAATATAAATATTAAGCTATACTATACCTTTCGTAATTTCTTTAGGTCTCGAGGTATATATATAGGATTTTAAAAAAGCCGTATTATCCCCTCGTTTATCTAGTTATAATAGGCTAAAAGGTTATTAATATAGGATAAATAAGAACTCCTTATAGTAAAGTTATCTCCGTATTACTAGGCTTATAAGCGTTAATAGCGTTTCCTTAAACGTACGAAGCTATATAAGGTATTATAATCCTTATTACCTTTACTATAGCCTTCTATACTAATGTTAATAATCCTTATACCCGATAAAATATAATAATATTCCTAGGTCCCTAATACTAATAACCCCTTATATAATAATACTATTAAAGGGTAATAAAGATAATAAAATAGGGATTAGGAGGACCCGAGTAGAAGTAATTATAAGACCTAAGGAATTAGAGCGCTACTAAAATAATCGGAGTACCCCCCTACTCTTAGATATAACCCTATAAGGAGATTACCTTAGCCTAGTAAATTAACCCTAATAAGTCTATAAAAGTAGGTATAAATACTATTTAGTTTATAGTACTATATACTAATAAAGAGTATTATTAGATTCGATTATAACCCCGGATTTACGCTTATTAGGCCTAATAATAACCTTAACGACGAATAATATAATAACGACTACGATTTTAGCTATAACCTCCTATTTATATTTATATAGCCTATATAGATCGACGCCTTTAAAGCTATTAGCTTTACTAAACTCTAGAATAAGGAGTAGAACTTTATTAGCTAAGCGTACAACCTCCTCGATAATAAGGTTTTATAGTTTATAAATATATACTATACTCTTAATATTATACTTAGCGAATTCTATACTATCTTCCTATATATTCTTAAAGGTAAGGTATAATAATTTTATTTTCTTATTATATAATAGAAATATACTTCCTTATTCTTCGAGTAATACTATATATTATAAGAGTACTTTTATACTAGGTATAATAAGGAGATTTATAATAATAACTAGTCTAATACTTTATTCGGTAGGATTTAGAGTAAAAACCCTAATAAAACCCGGATTTAAGTTCTTAACCTCCTTATAATTAAGCTATACTATTATTAATATACCCTATTTAATAATAGAAGTAATAACGAAGATTTACTCCTTATAATAAAAAGAGCCTACTAGGGAAAGCCCGTGTTTAAAATAGTACTATTTAAGTCCTCTACTAACTTCGAAGAATTCTATAGGGATTTACGTACTTTTCTCGATCTTAAAAAAGCCCTAAGGACCTTTCTAATAGATAGGAAGTTTAATAGTACTAGTAAGAGACCGAATTAATAATATTAGACTTAGCCTATATACTCGCCTATAGATAAGCGCTATTACGTTTATAGTAAATAAGGCTATTACTCGTATAAATATACGCCCGAAGAGAGAAAGTAGGCGTATACGAGATTTAAGAGTTAGTAGGTATATAATAGTAAATTAGTAGGCTAAAAATAATTCTCCGCCTTCCTCGCTAACTACGAAGGAGACGAATTCGAGGATAATAAGTACCCTACTAAGACTAATAATAATAATAACGACGATAATAATAATAATAATAACGGATAATAAACCTTTATAGCTTCTTTTTTTATAATAAAGTAACTCGCTATAGTCTTTAGATACCTATTATCGCGGATACTATAAACCTCCGTATTATTATAATAGCTAACTATACCCCTATATACGCTAATATTACTATTACCCTAAAGCTTATAGTAGTCTATACCCTTAAAAGATACTCTTTATAGGTATTCTAAGGTATTATCCTTAATACGGGAATAGCGTAGAATTCGACTATTAGTAAGCCTTAGTTTTTAGCCCTATAAAGAGAATAACCTAATATATATCTTAACGAGGTAACCCAAGGCGTTATAAAAATATCCTTTAGCGATAAGCCCCCGATTACCTTTCTTAGATTAGTATAGCTTAAGACTCCTATTAATAGGATCGAATTTTATATCCTTAAAACTAAGACCCTATTCCTTATATACCTCCGGGATATATAGCGCCTTAAATACTATCTTAATATCCTATAGGGTTATATAGTACTTTAAAACGGTAATAAAGTACCTATAGTCTTCTACTAGGGGTATCCTTCGTTCTTCTTAAGTCGCTATTAGCCTAGCGTAACCGTTTTCCTTACTAATGTTAAAATACGCCGACTTTACTAATATTTTAGGTATTTATTAATCTAACGCCTATACGATATTCTAAATAACGCTAGCTATAAAGTCTTATATAAGGCTTTAGAAAAGATCCGCGAAGTATACTATTATTATTAAGTTAAAGGCTTAGTACTATATTATTTTAAGTTCTCCCTATACGATAACTACGACTTTAATTATAATGTTATTATAAATATCCTTTACTTAGACGGGTATAATATTCTTTATTTTATAAATACTACTACCTCCTTTTAAGTAGTACGATTCCTTAAAAATAACTCGGTAGAATAAGTATAATAGGCCCTTAAGGTATATTAGATTAATATATACCTAGGACCTTTAGACTTCCTCGTATACGATATAGGGATTAACTTTATTATACGAGACTTCTAAGCAAAGATATAATTATACGGGATTACCTACTAATAAGTACCTATTAAAGCCTATTAGAGTATTAATAAGGTCGAATAATATTATAGTCTTCTCCGACGTACGTATAAGATTCTTCGAGATAAGATAAAAGAAGTCTCCTAGGAAAACGTCCTATAAGTAGCCGTTAAAGCGATTAATAATACTATTAGCCTAAATAGACTCGTACTAACCCTCCTTATTTTTAGTACGTATTCTAGGCTTATAATAGACTTAGTACCCTCGTAGTCTATAGTAGAATATATATACGCTACTATAAAGGCGCTAAAGGTATTATAGAGTATTATAGTATTACGTAAGGTTATTATTATACTATAGTCGGAAGATATAAATACTATAATACTCCTCCTAGTATAATTATATTTTAATTCCCTAGTACTCGTATATCGTAAGAAAAAAGGCTAGTATAGGCCTTACCGTATTCTCTAAATAAATAGTAAAAAGGTACTCTTCGAGATACTATAAGGCTCGAGTTTTTTTAGGGTTATATATATAAAGCCCTATCTAGAAACCTACCCTAAAGACGAGAACCCTACTCTACTTACTTATATAAATACAACTCCTATACGTATAAATCCGGCTCCTATCTTTATATATACGAAATTCCTATAGAAGCTTATTATTATAATCCTATATCGATTTTCTTTAGATTCGGAGCCCCCCGCTACTATATTTATAACGGAATATAAGAAAGTAATTATAGAGCTTTACCTCCGCCTTCGTAATAATAGCTAGATTATAACTCTTAGCGGCCCCTTTAAAAAATCTAATAATATTAAGATTATTATTCTTTTAAATACCGGAATTATTATACCGACTACCCTTATTAAGGATAATTACCCTACCCGTATTTTTCGTATACGTTTTATCCGCGAGATTAAGGAAATTAATACTAATAAGCTATATAAGAAATCCCGCCTCGTTATCTAAGGCTATAATAACCGCGAAAAAGAGCTCCTATTAACTTAATTACCTATAATCTAGTAAAGTAATTAATAACTCTTTTTTACTCTTATACTATTACTCTATCGAATAGGGATAACCCTTACCTTTAAGGATATTATATAAGTATATTTATAGTTAAAAACCCCCTTATAGTACTATATAATCGCTGAACTACCCTATAAGCTTAAAAAGAAGTTTCCTAAGGGGATACTTCTATAAATCGTTAAGCTATTATATAGTATTATAGAAGCTAGAGTATACTAGTTTAAAACGTATTAAGGATATTTTTATAAGAACCTTCGGATAACCCTATTATATAACCTATACCTTTTAATTATAATAAAGGATAAAACGGGTACTATAGGGTATTTTATAATATACGCTTTATAGATAAATAATACGGGATTTATTATTATAATAGACTTCCTCGCCGTAGAAAAAGCTAAACTAGGTAAGGCTAGTATTATAGCTAAGCCTAGGAAGGCCTTTAGTATACTTAGGGCTGGATTAAGAGAATATAAGAGTGATAATTCTCCTCCGTACTCTATATACGGAGAGCGTGCCCTAATAGGCGGCTGCGAGCCCTATAACTAAGGGCGATTATATTATATAATCCTTCCCTTTCTAATACCTCTATACGCTTATACGTATATTCTCCTATAGCCTTCGTATATTCTAACGAATATATATTATAGTACTACGCCTCGAAGATTACTACCCGTAGTAATCCTATATACTTATCCTATTAATCTATTCCTAATATATAAGGAAAACGAACGAGAAGGAAAAGTAAGGAAAAGGAAAAAACGCGATAGAAAAGACCGATTATCTTACTCGCTAATTATAGCGGGATTAGTATACGATAGGGGCTTACTATACCTTAAAAGCGTTAATTACTCTTTACGAAACGGTAATAGTATTAACCTACTAATCGTCGTTAACTCCTTAACCTTTTTAGTAGACTAAATACTACCGGTAAGGCTTACCCCGTCCGAAGTATCGGTTTCTAATACGTATAATATAGTTAATCTTGTAGTATATATCTCTCTCGCTAATAGCCTCCGGTAAATCCTATATAGCCTCTATAGCCCTAGGCTCCTCGTCCTTAAAATAGCCCTCGTAAGCGGGTCGAAGGTATTCGATAGATATTACCGGGTAAATACGGGTATATATAGGTAGATCGAGCTCTATAGTTAAGGGGTTAACTATTCGTTTAATAACGTATAAACCCTTATACTACTATAATTATTTCTTAAAGGGTTATTTAAGCGTATAATATCCTTTATAAAGCCTAAGGTAAACCTTTTACCTAGGCTCTAGAAGAATTAGCTAGTACTTTATATCGTACTACCATTTAGCCTTTATTATAACTAGGTCTATTACGAAGTCCGCTTAGCGGCGAATAGCCTTTTATAGGTATAGGATATCGTTTATCGAAGTATTATCGGCAGACTCTATAAGCGCGTATAGCGGATACCCGAATAAATAGGCATAAGCTATTATTTTAGTCCCTAAATTATACGCGGAATTTAGGTTCTATTATAAAGCGGGTATTAATAGCTTCTAATCGATTATTAGCTTTTTAATATACGATAAACAGAGGGTAGTCTTAATAGTCTAATTATAGCGCTTAAATAGGCTATTAGCCTATGGATAATATACTATAGTTATAGTAATCTTAGTTCTAAATACCTCCTAGAGCTTATACTATACGTCCGAATTAAACTTATAGTCCTAGTCGCTAATAATAACTAATAGTATACCCTAATCGTAAGGAAGAAGCTACCTACCTAGCGTTTACCCCTAATTTATAGTATTATACGTTAAATAGCTAGGAATTAATAATATTCTCTTACTAAAGAGGTATATAACTATTAAAAGGAAGTTAAACGTATTAAAGCCTTTAATAACCTAGGGAGAATCTATAGAGTTTATTAAAAGAAGGTTAATAATAAAGTCTATTATAATACTTTTTATAGGAACTCTAGGGGCTTTAATCGGTATATAGATCCTAATAGTAGGCTATTAGTCTATTTATCTAAAGTAATAGGCTTTATAGGCGGTATTACGCGCTAACTACCTTAGTAGCTACCGAGGCAGCTACCGACCCCATACGCGGACCTTAGAGAAACCTACCCCGAGTCCTTATTATATAATCTAGACCTCGCTACCCGCGTATAAAGGTAGCGGGATTCCCTCTTCTATTTCCTCTTTTCCTTCTTCTCTTCTTTAGCTTAGAATCTTCGTATAGAGTACCTTAATATATTTACTTATTATTTAGCTATTATACTATTCTAAGCTTATTTTCCTCATTAATAAGTATTTAATAAATACGTATTCCCTTTTACGTCTTATAAAGACGGAAAATACTATATAAGACTAAGAATTAAACCCTATAATTAATAGAGAAGTCTACTATTCTACTAAACTTATTTTAAAGACTCCCTAGTAGGAATCCTCGGTAGAAGAATTAGATTAAAACCCTTTACCCGCCCTAAAAGGACTAGAGTAATCGAACCTAAACCTAGCCTAAATCCCCTTACCCTTAATAGAAAACCCCGACTAAGATCCTATAGAAATAGCTTCCTCCTCCTTAGCCTAGCTAGATATCTAGGTATTATTTATAGAAATAATAGCCCTTAAGGTAGAAAAGGCTTAGTAAGACTATATAACCGCCGATTCCGACTATTCCTTAAGGATAGCCTTTACCGTATTTAGGGGGCCTTTTATTTTAAACTTCGTACCTATTAGTAAAATAGTATAAAAAGACTTTATAATTATTAATAACCTTAACCTAGAATACTCGGAGAAGGCTAAATCCTACTATAAGGATATTAGGACCTTTATAGGGAAAAAGGGCGAGTTTAATACCTTCCTCGTTAAGCTTAAAGATAAAATATAGATTAATCGTTTAATATTTTACGATAAAAGAAATTAGATATTATTCTTATTTTAGAGCCTAAAGGGTAAGGTATAAAAAACGCTAAAAACCTACTATAAGTCTAAGGAGTATTCTTACTCCTACTTAGTAGAAATAATATAGAGTTTAGAATTAACCTTTAGGAACCTAAATAAATTTTAAGAATTAGTCGACCGTTTTTAAAGGCTTTATTATTCTCTTATAGGTAAATAGGATATTTTTTAATTTATTATAGAATTTAATAATATCGTAATAAAGGCTTATATTCTAATAGACTAGTTAAAGTATATCCTCCTAAAGTATCTACCGATCGATTTTAACCCTAGGCTTTTACGGCTATTTAAGAATACTCGGATTTTCTATAAGGAATACTATAAAGCTATTAAAAATATAGTCTTCTATTATTAATAGTACTCCTAACCCTTAACCCGAACGCCCTATAATAATTCCTTAGTTATTAATAAGAAAAAAAAGTATCCTATCGACTCGAAGAGGAAGGGCTAGGCCCTTTTTAAGGCTAAAAAGAAAGTTTACTAGAATAATAATACTTATTTTATATATAATAAAAAGGGTTATTAGGCTAAGGATTACTTAGACCGACCGAAAGTTATAGGCCTTTAGCGATTAAGTACGCTACCTATAAATAAGTAAAAAAGCTCCGATAACGAGGAGTCGGGAAAAGATTAAGGCTATTAAAAGTCTTTATAATAGTCTTAAAGGTATTATTTAAAAAGGAAAGTTTAGGGAAATCCTTTATTATTAATAATATAATTTAGATTAATAGTATTAGGCTTTAAGCCTTTACTCTTTATAATACTAGAGTAAATACCCGCCTTTTTATATCCTGCCGATTTACTAAAAAGGCTATAAAAAGCCTTAGCGCTAAACTTATCTTTACCCGCCTAATCCCTTTTATTAACTTCTAAAGCTATAAAGCTAGTATCGTATATTAGTACTTTATAATAACCCTTATAATTAATAGCTACTCGTTTCCTCGGGAGACGTTCTAGGTTATTAACTATAGCTAGGATATTTTTATTAGACTTTACTAAATAGCTAAGAAATACCTCCTTCTCGACTATTTTACCTATAAGCTTATATAGCCTAATAACCTATTAACCCTCGCTAAATACTCCCTATTTATTATCTTATAGGGCTTACCCTAAGGGAGCCGATAAGTCGACCTTACCGTATAAGCTAATACTAAACGCCGAAATAAGCTTTTAAAGGAGAATAAACGCTAATATAAAATCCTATAATATTCCTAAACTAATCTTAATATTACCTTCTTAACTAGTCCCCCGAAGAAAAAGACTATAGTACCTCGACCTAATAACCCGACTAATCCTAATATTATTATACTAAACGACTTACTACTTTAGGCGAAGTTAATTATAACCCTTTAAGCTAACCCCTATAGGAAATATTAGGAGGAGCTAAAACTACTAATACTAATTACCCTAATCCCCCTCGAAAATAATAACGATAGCCCCGACCCCTTTATAACGGGGATCGCCCGCCTAAGCCTAGAGAATATTACCTATAAAGGTTAGAAGATTCCTTTCCTAGCGGGCGAAGACCTAGAATATATCGCCCTAGTCTATAGTATAATTCCTTTAGCCCTTTTATATTTCGAGGGCTTTTTTAGTAAGAAAGAAGTATATACCCTAGTAGATTATTACCCCGGCTATAATATTAGACTTAAGCTTAATAAGCCCCTAAACCTAGCTAGCCTTCCTACGTATAGGACGCTAGTTAAATACCTACCGTTAGAAAAAGAGACTATTAACTATTTAAAAAAGATCGGATTTATTAAGCCTAATACTAATCCTTATACTACCCCCGTCCTTTTTACGCTAAAGCCCTACTCGATAGCCTACCGTTTTTATATTAATTATTATTAGATAAATAACTACCTTAAGGGCCGAGTCTTACCTATACCTTCTCTAAAGGGTACCGTCTTTTAATACTATTCTACCTAATACTTTTCTAAGATTAATATTATTTAGGCTTTCTATCGACTCCGCCTTAACCTTAACTCCGAGTATTTAATAGTATTCCGTATAAGATTTAATATATACTACTAGAAAATCCTCCCCTTTAGTTTAAAAATTAGGCTTACTTAATTCTAGAACTTTATTAACGCGTAACTTTATAACCTATTAAACTATTATACTAGTACCTATATAAATAATATACTAATCTACTTAGATAATAATAAAAAAAAGGTCTACTAGTAAAAGACTCGCGAGATTATCTAGCGCTTATACCGAGCGAATCTTTAAGAAGATATTAAGAAGTCCTATTTTAATATTACTAAGGTTAACTACCTTAGTATAATACTAGAAATAGGCCTTAGGCTTAGTATTAATCCCCGTAAAATATAAGCGATCTCCGACTAGAAATTTAAGGACCTTTATAATTATAAGGCTATACGCTCCTTTCTTAGCCTTTATAATTTTATTCGGGTCTTTTATTACTATATTAATAATACTATTAAACCTTTAAACTATCTATTAAAGAAGGACTCGGAGTTTTTCCTTAGATCCGACTAATATAAGGCCTTTACCTAGCTTAAAAAGCTTATTATAAAAGCTCCTATCCTTACCTTCTTCCGACCCGAACTTTTAACCTATCTTAAGACTAATACCTCCCGTAATACTATAGCTAGAGTTCTTTAGTAATAATAGCCTAATAATAAGACCTAGAAACTAACTAGCTTTTTTTCTAAGACTATAGCCCCCGCCGAGTAAGCCTATTTAATCTAGGACTATAAATTCCTTATAATTATATAAAGCCTTAAATACTTCTACCCTAAACTCCTAGGGTAGAAATTTAATATTATTACCGATTATAAGGCTTTTATCTACTTCGCGACTAAAAGGCTCTTATTTATCTAATAAGTACGCTAATCCGACTTTTTAGCTTAATTCGATATACGCTTCCTTTACCGCCCTAGCCGTTTAAACGTAATCGTTAACGCTTTATTACGGAAGACTATAGAACTCCTAATAATTAAGGCTAAAGAGAAAGAGGAGCGTATATTTAGTATAATCTTACCGGATAAGCTTAGATTCGACTTATCTATAACCCCTAGCTTAACCCCTATAATTATTAACTCTATTACGATTAGTACGGAGACTATACTTATAAGCGTGGATTTAGCTAACCTAATCCGATAAGAGAATATAATATAGGGACTCGGCTAATAAGGGAGTTAACTAATTATACTTAAGAAGTTAACTAATAGTATTTTTTTATAGACTACCTTTATCTATATTACCTATAAGCCTATAATTTTCGTATACGGCGGCTAGAATAAAACGCTTAGGCTTTTATAATAGGATTATTATTAGCCGAATATAAAGTAAAACGTTTATTACTATATCTATAACTATTACGACTACTAAAGGAATAAAATCCCCTACGATAAAACCCCTAGACTCCTTTACCTACTATTAATCCTAACCTCCGTTTAGGAGTATATAGCTTATAATAAAAAGATAATATTATAAGATTACTATAGGTATAACTACGTTTAAACCTTCGTTTATAAGCTTAGTAGGATTATTACTACCCTACCTAGTAAAAAGAATAATACTATAGAAATCCTAATAATATAGTATTTTTACTTATTATACCGCTTTTTTAGGATACCTTTTATTTAGATTATAGATAATACTAGGCCCTTTATATTAGTATTCCTTACTAAGATTAATCGTTTAACCGGAATAAAGTATTAGTATAGTAATACTCTTTACCCTTAAATATAAGGAAGTATTAAAATTATAAATTAATACCTAGATTAACGCCTATAGTTTTATATTAGGAAGTATTAAGACGACTAAAGTAATTATCTACTAGCCCTCGACTTCGCGTATAATTCCTCCTAGTACGCCTTGATTAATATAGCCCTATTAACTATAATACTCGGTAAGAATATATAGAACCCGCTTATAATTAATATTACCGTAGACCTAGAAAACTACTCTATGCTTATAACTATTATACGGGATCTAGTATAAAAGGCCTAGGTAGTATAATAATAGGCTTAATAAGTATTAGTAATAGCCTAAAAGTAGTAAAAAAAGTAGGCTAATAAGAAATAATAGCCTGTGGATTTTACGATCGGCGATAAAGTCTTCCTTAATAAAAAAGGGTTTAATATAATCGCTTTAATAACCTAGCTTAACGTATAATAGTTAAGCCCTTTTATAATTACCGTATAAAAGGGGTATAACTATATTCTAAACCTACTAGACTCCTATAAGATAATAAACCTCTTCTACGCTAATCGGCTACGAAAAGCGGCTATTAACCTATTACCCGACTAAATTTAACTACCGTCTACGCTTAACGAGGTTAATAGTACGCCCGAGTAAGAGGTTAATTAAATCCTATAGAGTAGAATTATTAACCGATAATAATAACTCGAATATTAGATTACCTAGTAAGGCTATAACCCTAATAATACGTAGTACCCTACGAGAAACTTCCGGTATACGCTAATAATACTAAAGTAATATTATAATCGGTAGCCTATTACCCTAGGACCTCCTATTAATTTATAATATTAGATTAAGGCTATAGCGGTAAACGAAGACTATATAGAAGATAATTACGATAATATTATAGCCTCCGTAGGAAAAACGGCGTATACCTATAGGTACTAACCTTAATACGTATATTAAGGCCTTAATTAGGGGGTAATATTATACGCTAACTACCTTAGTAGCTACCGAGGTAGTTACTAACCCCGTATATAGACCTTGGAAAAACCTACCCTAAGTCCTTATTATATAATCTAGACCTTGCTACCCGCGTATAAAGGTAGCGGGATTCCCTCTTCTATTTCCTCTTTTCCTTTTTCTCTTCTTTAGCTTAGAATCTTCGTATAGAGTACCTTAATATATTTACTTATTATTTAGCCGTTATAGGCGGCGATATATTTTTTTACCCGTTTTATAATATCCTAAATCGTATATACCTTAAGGTCCTTAAGCGTATAGACTTCTTTAAAATAGTTCTACTAATTATATACTATTATAATAATATTATTAGCCTTATAGTATAGGATATATAAACGCTTATACCCTATTAAGGTCTAATAATATAGGAGATTATCCCTTAAGAAAAAGGGGATTCCTTACCTTTTAGCCTTCGTAATTTAGGGGGTACGAGAAGAAGTTACTATATCCTTATAGCTTTATAGTATTTCGATAATTTTAGAGAAGTAAGTATCCGATTAATAGCCTATAGCGAATACCTTCTTAACGGCGGGGTTTATAATAGCCTTAGAAACGATAAAGGTATAATTGAGTATTTAATAGTCGGGGTTTTAGTATTCGAGAAAAGTATTAGTCTTAGGTATAGTTAGTCGACTTAAGGCGTTAGGGATAAAGTTCTTCTCGCCGGGTAGGTAATAGATTTATAGATCGTACTATAAGAGATAAATACTAGTAATAATAAGATAGTAGTTAACGCGGTTAGTACTAGTAGTACTAAGGGTATGCTTTTCGTAGATTTATTTTATTATAGAATAATCTATTAGGATAACTAAAGGGAGTATATTCGACTATACTATAACCCGTATCTTTTTAACTACTTAGACGAGATAGCCGACTTCGAGCTCGGAGGGTCTATAGAACCTTTTAGTAGAGGTTAATTTACGGGAAAAAAAGTAAATAGGCTTTATAAATTTAACTAGAATAGGATTACCTAGCTACTATTTATTATCGCGAAAATAGTAGAACGTAGCTATAAAGCCTTTTTATAAAAAGCTATTAAGTTAATAGAATAAATAATACTCTAGGTTTATATACTAAAGTATATAGTAAAAGGCGATATCCGCTTAAATAGTATAGAAAGCGTTAAGTTCTTATAGAGTCGGTTTAAATAAGGCGGAATACGCGAAGGCTTTCCGTTTCTATAGCTCTCTTATAACTACCTTACTAATATTATATCTATAGCGTAGAAAAGCGATCTTCTAGGCCTATAGGGGCGCGATAACCTAATTATAGTATAGAATTATAGATCTTAAAAAGCTAGTCGTACTAATATAGCTCTTAAAATCTTATAGAGTTATAGGGAATTAGAATAAAGCAAATACTATAATCCTTTCGGCTAAAGAGCTTATACTAAGTTTATTAATACGATAACCGAGTAACTATATAAAAGGGTAGTTAATTTATAATTTCTTCGGATTTATTATAATATTAAAACTATTAAAGAGGCTAAAGGCGGTAACTAAGTACTTCCGATAATCTTCTATAGTCTATAAGAATATTATAATATTATCGATAAAGGTATAATAAAACGAGTAATAATAGTATAACTTATAATCTATATATTTTTAAGCGAATACTAGGCTATTATAAAAGCCTATAGGCGCTATAGTAAATTTCTTAAGGCTATAATAACTTATAATTATAAAGTATTCCTAATATTCTTTATAAACCCTAAACTAATAAAAGAACTATAAGGTATTAATAATAGTAATAAAACGACTACTTTAGATAGCGTATATAATATCCTCTTATAATAATAGCGGATAAGAGTTAGGAATTATAATCTTATTAATACTACGTAGGTTTATAATAATACGGCTTTTCGGCTACCTATCGACTATTCTCTAAATAATAAAGACTAGGGAAATAAAGGGGGTTAGCCCTTTAACCTACTCTAGTTAGCCCTAATAATATAAACGATCGTATATTTTATCGATTAGGTTATAATCTTTAATACCCTATAAGTAGGGCTATTATATAACCTTCTACCTATACTAATCCGGAGCGAGTAGTACTAAGAGTTCCTCTCTAGGTTCGAGGTAAGTATTATTAGTATCCTCCTAAAGGCAATAATAGCGCTCGATAATACGTAGAAAACCCTACGTAATTAAGGGGTCTTTATTATATATATAGCTCCTAAGACTACTAAGGACCTCTAATAGGTTTATAGGCTTTTATACGAATAGGAGGCTATACGCGAGTTCTTTAGTTAGGATCTCCTTAATTAGCATAAATTCTATAAGGGCGATTATAGCCTCCTAACCTTACGTATAAGCGAAGACGGCGTTAAAGAGTAGTATTAATAAGGGGTTAGAGTACGACGTTAGAGGAGTTTTAGTAATAAAGGATTCGGTAGGCCTACTACTAGTAATACCTTTATTCTAAATACTAAGAAGTATCGGGTTAATATCGACTCCTAATACGATACTATTCTTTATCGAGAGTACAGGGCCTAATTATATATCGTAGAAAAGGGTAAGTCCTACTAGAATAGACTCGATAATAAGGAAGCCTAAGTCCCTTTATTCCTTAAAGTATCCTAATTTAACCTTCCGATTAAGAATAAGTAGTTTATTTAATTAATTATAAGCGGTAACTACCTATAGAGTCTTCGAATCGACGATAGCGTATAAAATACTAGGTAGAATACTATAGAAAAAGAAAAACCTTCTAGATAAAACTTCTTTTTATTTAGCTAGGATTATAACTATACTACCTACTAGGATTATTACCTTCCTTCGATATTATACCTTCTTTATAACGTTAACCTAAGGCTTATCTATAGAGAATAGGATTTTAAAGTCGGCTAAGGTACTAAGATAAATCATTATAATCCCATAGTCGATATTCCCTTAATAAGGCTAGAGGAAGGTATTACCTAATAAAGCTCTAGCGCTTAGGTTATTAATAATCTATCCTAAAGTAGTAAACCTAGAAAATCCTATAGGTAATCTATCCAATTTAAACCCGCGGGATAGGAAAAAGAAAGTAGCCTAAGTCGTATAAATAAGAGGCTCTCCTAAGATTCCTCTAATCGGTATAGGCTTCTTTTCCTTAAACTTATACTTAAAGTTCTAAATAAATTTATAGTCGATAAGCGGATTCCTATAGCCTATATTAAAGTAAACTTTAAAGCTAGGTTTATTAAGCATAGCCTATACCTTAATATAGAGGTATAAGTATAAATTAATTCCTCGGGTATTAGTTATTACCCCTACCGGCTTAGGGATATAAATTACCTTAGAACCTATAGTCTCTAAGGCCTTTACCCTAGCCTACTTTTAATAAATAAGCTTACTTACTTTAGTTAAGTCTTATAAGTACTTATATAAACTATTTCTCGAAGGGAACTCGTAATAATAATAAGAATACTTATAGGCTTTAGGATTATACTTAGTCTCCTAATAGATTCTTTTTAGGCTAACGTAATCTTTTATAGTAATATACTTATCTAGGGTAATAGTAATAGAAAATCATCGGCTATATTTACCGTATTAATAGGCTCCTTAAGGGTTATTTTCTCGGGCTTTAACAAGGAAAGCATATCCTGTATTTTCTTCGGGGGTATCCTCCTTAGATAAAACGGACGAAGCGGATAATAGCTCGTCTTCCCCTTCGCCCGTATTAGATTCGTCGACTTAATACTTATTCTCGAAATATACCTTCTTCTCTTTTTTTTCTTCGACGTAGTTAATACGGCTATAGTAATAGGAATTATTATTATAGCGCTAGGAATTATCGCGATTATATACGTTTTAATTTCTATAGTTATAATACCCTTCTCGATTATTATTATAATAATATCCTTAGTTATTATTATAATAATATCCTTAGTCGTTATTATATTTTTCTTTATACTTCTCCCCCTCCGAAAAGGGTTATTAATCCCTACGATTACTACTAGATTTACGGTTATCCTATAGGGGCTTAGTAGTAAGTATTTTATCGAACTTAAGATATTACTTAAAATACTTATTAATATACTCTTTATAGGACTCGATATCTTAGATTTAATAGATTAGGACTATATAATTCTTCGGAGGCTTAAGTTTCTTAGTAATCTTAATAATAATAAAAGGAAAAATAATCTTAAGAATCGCCTTATTAATCGTAATATAGAGCTATTAGGCGAGAGAAACCTTATACTATAATTAGTAAGTTAAAGATATTATCTTATTAACCTATATATTAATAGTATATTTTGCGCTATAAAGTTCTTATTAAACCTATATAATTAGGTAGCGGAATCGCTTCTAAAAACGCCTTATAAAATAATATAAAGTACTAGAGGTAAGCTTTTAATACTACTCGAAGTTTAACTTAGCTATATACTATATAAGAGTAGTACCTATAAGAAATAAAAGGTAAAATAGGTAAAGAGTATAGGTATTATTTAACTTATAAATACGAAGGTATTCGTAGAAGAGGTTAATATCTATAAAGGTAACCTTTTTATCCTTATTAATAATAATACTTATACTATTAGGATTTAGAAAGTCCGGATAAAAGGTATTAATATTATCTTTTTTAAGCCTTTTATTAATAGTTTCTTCGGAGGCCTTATCGATAGTTAAGTCCGCTAAAAAGTCTTATTAATAACGTTTAGGCTCTATAAAGTCTAACTTAGATTCGGAATTAGAGTTATTAAAAGGTATAAACTATTAATAGCGTTTACCCTATAGTATTCGTCGGGAGACGGTAGCTTCTATAGTAAAACGAGTAAATCCCTTATTAATAATAATATACTTCTTAATAAAGGGTTATACCGAAGGGTACTAGGATAGGGTCTAAGAAGGTTCGTAATCTATAGGAAGGATTTCCTTAGAATCGTTCTAATCGTATAGAATTATAATTATACTTAAGATATTATTTAGTTTATAGACTTCTATATACGAATACTTAATTATTCGAGATCGAATCGTAGGTATTATATTTAAATAATCCTTCCTTATAGTTTTAATACGGAGTATATTAGTATAGGAGCTAGGATATATAACCTTAAGCTAATAAACGTTATAATAATAGGAGTTTATCTAGATTAAATCGTATATTATAAAAATATTTAGGACTTCTACGATAGGTTAATTATTTAGTATTTTATAGAATTATAAGTACTAGTAAATAATAAGGCGAAATTTAGGGTTATTTTAGAAGTATTTATACGTATACTCGAATTCTACGGTATTAATATTATTAAAGGTAAATCCGGACTTCCGACGAGAACCTAATACCTTTCTTACGGGCTCTAGTAATATAATTCTAACCAGGGCTCCTTCGTCTTTAGGGTCGTCTTCTGCTTTTTCTATAGTATACGAGCTAGGCTCCCCTATACGAGTACTAGGCTTACTTATACGGGAGTTAATATAGGAAGTAGGTTCCCCTTTATCCTATATAGGTCCCTTCCCTTTTCCTATAGGGGCGGAGGCGTTTTTAGCTATAATATATCTTATCTTAGTAAGGCTTATTATCTTATTAAGTCTCCTTAATTAGTCTATTATACCTATAAAACCTAAGATATTATCTAGGTTCTCCGTAAATTAGATAGGTAGGGAATATAATAGGTAGTCTATAGAGTCGTAAAAGTTCTATAGGTCTTAAGAGGATATAATACTACTACTAAAGGGGGTCGTATAATTTATCGTATATAGCTTAGTAAGGACTAGCTTATAAGCCTATCCGATTATAAGGACTAGTATAAGACTTATCTAATTATAAAAACTAGTAAGAAGCCTATTTAATTATCCGATTAAAATAATTATAAAGTTATTATTATAAGCGAAGTAGAATTACTACTATATAGTATACTTAGGGCTAGATTAAGAGAATATAAGAGTAATAATTCTCCTCCGTACTCTATATACGAAGAGCATACCCTAATAGGCGGCTATAAGCCCTATAACTAAGGGCGACTATATTATATAATCCTTCCCTTCCTAATACCTCTATACGCTTATACGCATATTCTCCTATAGCCTCCGTATATTTTAACGAATATGTATTAGCCTTATACGAGGGAGACTAGGAGGATTTTAATAGCTATTATATTCGACTTACTAATAATAGTATACTTCTTATTAGCTAGAAGGGATAAGGAGAAAAGCTTACTATTATTAATCTTAATAATAAAAATACAATAATAGGCTATATTCGTTAATACGCTTATAGTACTTATATTATAAGTATTTACTAGCCTAAAGCTACCTACGACCTTTTTATTATAGTATAAGTATAAAAGCTAGCCCCCGTAGACTTTAAAGCGCTAAATTAACGTATTAGGTAGTAAATAGAGTATTTAACTTATAGCCTAATATATATCCCGCTAAACCTTATACGCGCTAAAGTCTTTATCTTCTTAAATAGCTTATTCGCGAATAATAAGGACCTAAGTTCGTAGATTAAGTACTTTATTATCCTTATAGAAGAAGAGAGGATTAATACGGTTAATAATAGCTACTTTACGATATAGGGGAATATATTATACTAGAATTCTACTAAGTATAAAAGGGTTATAAGAAGTATTTTAGCCTTTAAGATTTATAGTCTTATAGCTAGCTTCGACGCTAGCTTCGCCTTATACTATAACCTTATTTATATTACCTCCCGTTTATACCTCCTACCGTTACTAATCGTCGTTTATACTAACTCGTATTTATTATACGAGTACTTAGTTAAGATAAGTATAATAATAGAAAAACGGCTAATAATTAATCTATTAGCCCTATAGGAATCGTATAAGAGGAGGGAGATAGAGGAGGTTTAGTAGATCGATAGTCGTAATAACCCCGTTAATACTTTAACGAAGGCTATAACTAATAACGCGCTATACCGTTTAATCGATAATAGGCGTTTAGATATTCGGGTTAAAGCTTAGGTTAATCGTACGGGGAAGGGAGAAAGAGGGTAGGAGGGAGTGGATTATAGTAAGAAAGAGAGTCTAGTATAAATATAGTCGTAAGCTATAGGTATACTCCGCTTTATAGGAGGCTATAGACCCTATAGGGGTCCCGCGGATTCTATGCTTAGGGTAGTAGACCCTAGCTCTATAGCGTATATAAATAGCTAGTATATACTCTTGTATTCTAGATATTAATATTACTACTTATAATATACGTAATTATATAATCTAATAATTAGTCTATAAGAGACCTCCGATATTTATACTAATAATCTTCTAATTATTAGTATAGATTAGCTAGTCTTTAAACCCGAGTAAAGGCTTCGGGGGTAAGAGTCGAATCTTAGTTAATAAAAATATAAAAGTCTAGCTAATAGCTAAAAAGAGTATAATAGGGTAAAAACCTAATTATAGTATATTTTATATTATTTATAGCGAACTATATAATAGGTAATAGTTTTAGCTAATAAATACGCTTATTATAAACGAAATAGCGAAAATAGTATATAATTACCTAGTTTATCCTCTTTATTTAGCTATTAGTCTAAGAATAAAACGCTATTAAAAGGCGTTACTTAATCTTCGAAAGAAAATATAACTCGGACTAGAAGTAGTTAGTAAATAAGCTATCCTTATTAAATATAATACCTTATAAAGGACTAAAACGAAGCTTTACCTCGCGGTAAAAGAGTTTAATAAGGTCCCCTACTATAATTATATTTAATACTAGGAGTATTAGGGAGAACTTAGTATATTAATTAACGATTACTAAGATACTATTAACTTCTTAGTCTTACTATATAGCTTCTAGGAGGCCTATTATAAAATCTATAAAGATCTTAGCCTATAATTATAATAAAATAGGTAATAAATCGAGAGTTTTATATAAATAATACTTTTAGGGAATAATCCTTTAATAAATTTAATAGGATTAAATATATTTCTTAATATCCTTATATATTAATTCCTAGTAGAAGAAACGTACTAAAAGGTCCTAAGTATAATCTTTACTAAAGTATCTAGTAAGAGGATTATTATAGTATAGTTAAAGGAGTTCTTAATATAGAATTAGCTTAAAAGGTACTATAATTCTTTCCTTTTAACGTATAAGGCTATAGGTATTAATAGTCTATAGACCTAAGACTCCTTTTTAAGTCGAGTTTTATTCGGTTACCCTTCTATATTAAAGGTATTAATCTTCGGCCTAATTTTTTTAAAGTAATTTAAATAAGGTAGTAGAAATATTATTATTAAAGGGATTTTCTTAAGTAATAGCTTTCTTAATAACTAGGCGAGAAATATATTATAATAACCCTAGTTATTATTAGGTATAATAAGTAAAGTAAATTACTAAGTCTCCCTAAATATACGATAGATAAAGAGAAATATAATAAGAGGGTATAGTCGAATAGACTACCTTAATATAAATTAGAATAGGTATTAGCGGTATAAGTTATATTTTATTATGAATAGCCGTAAGACCTTATTCTTTTATTATCGAATCGCCTTTATATTATAGCTTTCGTAATAGGGTATTTACCGGGTTATGTCTTCTAGGTCGATAAAAAATATAAAAATTATAGGGTAAAAGGTAAATAACCTATTTTTATTAGCGATAATTTAGCTTAGTTTATTATATAATTAAATATAGGTTTAAATAATCTAAAATAACTTTAATAGGAAAGGTAGATTCTTTAATATAGTATTATTAATATTTAAATAACTCTATAATAATAAAGAACTCCTTTTCTAAGACTATATAGTTAATTTCCGGACTATTAAACTTCTACGATTAGTAAACGATAATTAGATACTAGCTATCGTTTATTTTTTAAGAAAGAATACCTAATATTATAAAATCGGATATATTAATCTCGATTCGCGTTTATTTTATAGGTTAAAATAAATAAGAAGGGGAGCTTTTACGAATACTCCTTTTAATTCTTTAAAGGTATTTTTTTATATAGTATCGAGGTTATATAACCTAGGTTTTTTTCCTTTTTCGCTCCCTTTTAGTATATTTATAAGGGGGGCTATAATACCCGAATAGCGAGGGATAAAGCGATAATAATAATTATAAAATCCTAGGAAGATCTAAAGGTTATAAAAAGATTTTAATACTTATTAATCGGATATAGTTTATATATACTAAGGATTTATCGAAACGCTATTAACTAATACGATATACCCTAAAAATTCGATAGAGGTTTAATAAAACGTATATTTAAAAAGGTTAGTATAAAGATTAGCCTTACGAAGTTTTTAGAGAATTTCGTAAAAATAATAATAATAGTCTTCGAGGGACTTAGAAAAGATAAGAATATCGTTTAAATAAACGATATAAATAGTATTAATATAGTTTCTAAGGGCGCGATTAATATACCCCTAAAATATAGCTAGCGCGTTAATTAAGCCGAAAGGTATAATTAAGTATTTAAAATAACTATAATAAGAGCGAAAAATAGTCTTCTACTTATTACTAGGCTTAATACGGATATAGTAGTATATATAATAGAGGTTAATTTTTAAAAAAATAATAGACTTATAGATATAGTCTATAATCTCTAAAACTAATAGGAATAAGTACTAGTTCTTAATCGTAATTTTATTAAGTTTATAGTAATTAATATAAAGTCGAAGTTTATTATCCTTTTTAGGGATAAAAAAGATTAGAGCGCCTTTAGGGCTAATTAACTCTCGAATTTATCCCTTTTAAAGTAAGTCTTTAATATATTCCCTAAGGATTTAAAGCTATAGTTATAAAAGAGGGTAAATTAATCCCTAAGGAAGAATAGTATTAGGCTATAAATCGATTATATAAATAGCTTTTTTCTTATTAGGAAGAATAGCCGCTCTCGTCTTAGAAAATACGTTTTCGAATCCTCTAAATAATATTAGTAGTTTAATAGTATTTATAAAGGGAGGCTTAACGTCTTTTTTATTAGTAAATACTAGTAGTATAGGATCTACTATAATACGGAAAACGTAAATAGTATTCTTAGCTTTCTTAATAAAATCCAAAGCGGAGAGTAGTTTTATAATAACTTTCGTAGCTTCGAACTACTAAGAATAAGAATCGGGGAATAAATAAATATAATATTTACGAAGAATAAGTATACCTAAAGTAATTAGGTAAGAATCTTAAGATTAGTTTAGGATCCTAATATAATATCGAATAATAGTCTTTTTAATACTATAATTATTATAAAATAATATATTAATTATCTAGAGGCTATTTATAGTTATATAACTATTAATACTAGTAATAAAAAGTACTAAACTCTCCTCGAGAGTAGGTAAATTATTAGCTAATATAAGGCTATATTACTAGGCGAAAGTAGAATCGATAAAATTAATTTTATTATAAGTATTAAGATTTATAGTTATTTTAATAGCGTTTTAATTCGAATAAACTATAGTAAAAACGGAAAAAGTCCTCTCTATTAGTAATATCGGGGGTAGGATTTTTATTCTAATATTTACTCGTTTTTTAGTTCCTTTAGACCGTCTTATACCTTAGTATGTTTTAAACGAGCGGCTTTAAGCTTATTTAAGTACTTCGAAAAATAGGTATTTTCTTTATAGCCGATTTTTTTATAATAATTATACTTTAGTAATAATCCTCTATTAAACCTATTAGAGCTTATAGGCTTATATTATAACCGGGAGTTATTATAATAATCTATTTTTTAATTATATTATTATTAAGAATTAGTTTAGTAATCTAGTTTATAATTCTAATAGGAATTATCCTTATTAAATTAAGGTTATTTTAATACCGTATTATTAGATTATTAGGCTAGTCTTACGGATCCCGAATCCTAAATCTATTAAGCTAGGGCTATAATACTTTAATAATTATAAGTATTTAGCTATAATTACTCTAAGATTTTCGTACGAATATATAGGAGAAGTCGCGCGAAAAATAAAAGGGCTATCTCCTTCTCTAGTCGATAGTTAAAGTACTATTCGAGGGATTCTAGGTAAATATAGAAATTATATAGTATTTACCCTTCTTTTTAACGGGCTTCCTAATATATAATAGTTATTTATATAATATAGTTAATAGGATCCTATAATAGATTAAAAGACTATAATTAAAATAATAGTTAATTATTAAAGAGTTAGGATTATTTATTTAATAGTTATTTATATTTATACGATCTTTAATAAATCCGAAGATTAGAATATATATAATTTAATACTTTTAGGATCTTATTATTATTCTTTTTATATTTATAGGGTATAGTTAGGAAAGTATCCTTTAAGTCCTTAAGCTAGTCCTAATATTTACGAGTAATAAGGCGTTTTTTAAGTTTACTAATATTAAAGAGTTTAATATTCTACGCTTAATTCGAGTCTAAGGAAAAAGAGTATTATTATTATTTTATAAACGAAAACGAGGTATTTATAAATTACCTTTCTAATTATTAAATCCGGTTAAGTAATTATTATACTATTTAAGATTAACTAGGATTAATAGTAGGAGGTTAAGGCTAAGGAGATACTAAAGTAGAGGGTATTAGGTAAAGATAAAGTACCTTAGAGCCTAGGGGAGGAGAAAAATATAAATTCTCGGGTTTAGAGTCTAAGAGCTCCTTAATACGCTTATTATCTAGAATATTAAAAGTAGGAATACTACTAGTATACTAAATAATAGAACGAAGAATATAAAATATTTTTATAAGAAGGTTAAAATAAAATCGAAAGTAAAAAAGGGTAAAGAGTTTCTAAAGTAAGTATTTCTTTTATAAAGAATTAGAGTTATAAGGGATTTTAAGGAGGAGGATTTTTAAGGAGAAAAATAACGATTTTAAAAACTTAAAAGAAAAAAGTATATTAAGGTAAGTCTTAGAGTAAAGTTAATTCTTAAGGAATTAGAGATAAGGTAGCAAAGAGCCTATAATATATACCTAAGACTTAAGTAATATAATCTTATAGGATAAAGGATCTCTATAGGATTAAGGATATTTCTCTAAGAGATAATATTTATCCCTCGAAAGATAATATTCTTTAAGAGATATTCTCCTCTTAACCTTAGTATTACGATCCTATCGTATAGGAGTCATAAGTAAGATATAGGTATTATATAGGCATAATCCCTTATACCTAAGGTTAAGAGTCTTATAACTTTATTATAATATATTACTTAGGAGTTTAGAATCCTAATAATAATACGGAACTAAAATAAACCTAATAACCTAAAGGAACCTATATATAATAAATAAAAACGCTTATTTCTAGAAGGTAATTAGGACTCGGTATTAATTATTTATCCTCCTATTTACTATCTGAATTTATAAACCTAAATTAATCGGTAAAATTAAAAAATATATAAAGGGATTACTAGCCCGTTTTAGGACTAGCCTAGATAATACCTAGGGGTTTATTAGGATATAATAGTCTTAGAATCGGGGTAGGTAATAACTATAATTATATTAATTATATAATTATAATCGCCTATTATTATTTTCTACTCGGTTATTCTACTAGTTAAGGCTAAGCGCTAAAAACGATAGAATAATCCTAAAATTATAAAGGTTAAAAAGTAAATACCTTTCGAGCTTTATCCTATACTTATTATATTTTAGGGTAAGTATAATTCTATCCTAAATATAGTTCTTAATAAAAAGGGTAATAATAAATAGACTTTCCTAAAGCTATTAAGTATAATTCCTCCTTATTATTATATAGTATAATACTATAATACTTATAAACCTATTTTATTATATAAAATTTAATAATATACTTAAGGCGATAATACTTAAAATACTACTTTAGTTAAACCTTATTTATATATAATTTATAATTAAAAATCTTAGACTAAAGGATTATACCCTTATTATAAATCCTATTCGTATACTAAGTATTCTTAAGTATAGTTATAAATAAAGCTTATTATATTCTAGAATAGTATTTTTTTATATAAAGCTAAAGGTAATTAATATTATTCGATTTTTAAATCTCCTTAAATAATACCTTTTTCTTACCCTTTTATATTACTTATATAAGAATACTTTTAATAATTAGGGTATAACCCCCTTTTATTAAAGAAACCTTTTTACTAAATATAGTATAAAACTATACCTAGTCTTTACGAAATAAAAAGACTTTATCCTAAAAAACGATAATTAAATCTTTATTTAGAAGCTTATAAATAGCCTAAGTAATAGCCTAGCCTTATAAATAAGAATTAATAACTAATACTAAGACTTTAAGGCCTTAAGTATATATAAAGGCGGGAATAATATTATATTAAACTATAAACTAGTATTTATATTAGCCTAGGATTTTCTTTTTAATATAATCGCCGAATTCGCTTAAAATATAACCTAGGCTTATAATAGGTTTATTAATAACCTAACCTCTTTTTTTAAAATAAATATTATAAATATTATTATATTTATAATAATAAATATAATACTATTAATTATAATTATAAGAAATAAGGGAATACCTTTTTAAAAATACCCTAAAACTATTAATTAGTTAATAATTTCTAGAATAAAAACTAGAGTATTTCCTAATAGTATATTATTAACTTTTACTTATACTTCTAGAAGTATAATCGGCTTATTTTTCTTATTATTATTATTTTACTTAATAAAATCTAGCCCTAATTCGTATTAGCTTAATAATAAAAATTTTTTAGATAAGTCCGAGTTAATCGATATTATTACCTTATTTCCCCTTAACCTAGCTTAAGAGCGATATAATATTACCCCGAACCGAGGAGGAGTACGAGAGATAATAATAAGGCGTATAGAATAAGTCCTTTATTAAACACGATTCTCGAGAATATAAAGAAGTTTTTTATACTATTATTATTATTATTATTATTATTATTATTATTATCCCCCTTATTATAAGTTTAAACTAATTTTATTATATTTTTAAGTTAAATTCGAATAAGAATTAAGCTAATATTAAATAAAAATCGAACTAAAGTAAATATATATTTAAGTTAAAGTATAATAATACTAGTTATATTATTTCCTTCGGGTTATAATAATAATAATAATAATAATAATAATAATAATAATAATAATAATAATAATAATAATAATAATAATAATAATAATAATAATAATAATAATAATAATAATAATAATAATAATAA
>PDHP01000024.1:192616-266479 GCA_003339455.1 Ophiocordyceps camponoti-leonardi (nom. inval.) | reverse complement strand
AAAAAAAAAAAAAAAAAAAAAAAGGGGGGGGAAAAAAAAACCCCCCCCCCCCCCCCACACCCCACCCAAAAAGGGGCCGGCTCCCCCCCCCCCCCCCCCCCCCCCCCCCCCCCCTTTTCCAGTATTACGCCCCCTCCTCCACCAGAACAGACCCCTATTTCCACGCACTAAGCCCAGCCCACGGATCCTGAGGCTGCTGCCCCGCCTGCGCGCTCGAAGGGACCTCATACTCATGCTTCCCGTAATGGATCGTCTGCTGAGGTCCCAGCGGGGGCGGTCCCGGCGGAGGCGGAGGCGGCACGAACCCGGGCGGCACGGAACTTGCCCCCGCCCCCTGTTGCGGTGGCCCGGCGCCGTAGGCCTGGTAGGGCCGAGCCGCCTGCTGCCCAAACGACGTCTGCGTCGCGGGCGGCGACCGGGGCCCCGCCGTCGGTCCGTACTGGCTCGGGTTGTACGTCGGCGGCGAGAAGCTGCCGGACGCGGCGGCCGGGCTGCTGTAGCCACCGTAAGCGGGATAAGGATGCTGGTGCTGTTGCGGATGCTGGTGTTGTTGGAGATGAAGAGGTTGTTGTTGTTGCTGCTGCTGCTGCTGCTGCTGCTGCTGCATGTTGCCAGCTTGGTGAAGCGGCGGCGGCGACGTCGGCACCTGATAATGGCCCTGAAAGCTACCTTGCGTATACCGCGCCGCCCCCGACCCCATGCCCGGCTGCGAAAGCGGCAACGGCGACGGTGTGGGCCGCCCGGAAGCCGGCCGCGGCGGCGACTGAGCCGGCTCCATCGACATGCGCTCCATCAGTCCCCGCAGCCGCTCCCGCTCCAGCTCAGCCTGACTGTTCTTGCCGACCGACCGGTCCTGCTCGATCTGGTTCAGAAGCTGGGCGCCCTCGGATCTCCGGTTGTTGACAAACGTCTCCACGTTCTTCTCCAGGCTCTCCGCCGTCTCCCTCATGTCCCCGTACCAGTTCTTGGCGCTCTGCAAGCCGGCCTCGAGATCGAGGAACTCCTGATACGCGCGCTTATATCTGTTGACCACCGTCGACGTCTGCCGCTGGATGGCTTCGTACTTGCTCCGCTCAGACCGCACTCGCTTGTCTTGCAGCAGCGCGTTGTAAATTGTCATCAACTCCTTCATCAGAGCCGACTGCTTGTGATTGGCCTGTAGCAGCCGGTTCTGGTGCGGTCGAAACTTTCCAAGCTCCTGCTCGAATAGCTGGGCCTCGTAGTTGGAGATGGATTTCTTGTTGAGGATGAGGACTTGCGAGATGTCATCGTTGTGAACCTATCAACGACTTTAGCGTCTTTGCTTTTCCTCCCAAATCGCCCTCCCGTTTTATCACCAATGGGGAACCTACCTTTTCCTTGAGATCTTTGAGCACTTGGTTCCGCTCTGTCTTCACCAGGTTCAGCTTCTTGACCAGATCCTCGACCTTTGCCACCTGGTCCGCCACGCTGGATTCTCCCTCATCAAAGTCAGCGTCCAACAGGTTCGGCTCAGGGGCGGACGACGTCGTCGAGACGCTGCCGCCTTTTGCCCTGGCTGCGGCCACGGCTCTCTGATAGAGCTGGTCCACCTCGCCGTTCTGTGCCGCGCGCCGCATGTCGTCAAACTCGCCCGCGTTTTGACGCAGCTTCGCGTCCAATTGGCTGTCGCTCGCCATGGCCTCTTCCAGCGCCTCCCGGTAATTTCGGATGTCTCCTCGCAGCGTCGTCGTCAGTCGCGCGCTCGGCTGCTGACTCCATTCGCCCTCATACTTGGACCGCATCTTCTCACACACGCTCTCCTCCATGTCGAGCTGCTTCGCGCTCCTGTCGAGTATCGACACGATCGACTCCTTCTCCGACCTCAGCCATTCCAGGATGGCGCTTGGGTCCTCGTGGTCGGCGACGTCGTCACACCATTGCCTAAAGTCGTCATCCGGTTCGGGGTCTTGGTCGAACCCCCCTTTGAGGACCTGCAGCGCCCCGGGAAGTCTCAGGTAGTCGAGAGCGGCCGCCATCTCCCCGTTGGCCGTGTCCGCCTTCTCGGTCTCGGCCCTCACGAGTTTCGCCTTCTCCTCGTCGTAGAGGCTCGCCGACTCTGTCACGGCCATGGGCACGATTTTGGCAAACAGATCCGGGCCCGTGATGCGCGAGATGTCCTGGCCCGCGTACAGCTCGCTGACCGGGATCGGCTTGGCCGCGGGCAGCTTAGGAATGGGCGTCAGACCGGCCTCGGGCGGAACGGTCTGGTGGTAGACGAAGTCGTTGTCCTTGACCTCCTCAGCCAGCCTCTCCTGCACGGTGGCGAGCTGTCGTTTGGTGAGCTCCTGCAGGATCCCGCTCGTCTCGGCGCCGAGATTGCATCCGGCAGGCACAGATGTCGGGAAACTTCTAGACATGCGGTCGGCTTCCTTAGCCAGGCCCTCGGCGACCCTGAGGCGCGACACTGCCGTTCCATGATCCCCTCCTTCGGCGTCGCTCAGCGCCTGAAAGTACTGTGCCTTGGAGTTGAACAGGTTTGCTTTGATCTTCAAAAGATGGCCCCAGTCAGTGTTTAGCGATGGCAAGGACAAAAAAAAACCAAACGGAAATGTAGTACCTGAACCAGCGTCAACCACGCCTTCTCAAAGACAGCCTTGCTGACGTTTTCCTGAACGCCCTCGGCGGCTTGAGCATAGAGGTAGGCAGTCTGAGAGGCCAGCTTGGCCAACAAGCCGATTTTCTTCTGATCAGCCACTTGCTTCTCCAGAAAGATCTCCTGGGCCTGAGCCAGCGTAACCTGGATCAGGGCCTTGACACACTCCCGGCTCAGATCGAAAGACGGGGCGTGAAGGAAGTTATCGTTGATGTACGTGAACATGCCAGCAGAGGCCTGAAAGGAGTGGTAAGCAGTCTTGAGGGCAGAGTCTTCGGCCCGGTTCTGAAGAGCGCCGTGGCAGGAGAGAACGGCGGCGATGTTGAAGATGACGGAGGCCTTTTCAAAGGCGAGGGAGTACTGAGAAGTGGGCTTATGGGTGAAGGCGTCGAACCTAGTTAGCAGCTTTGATTTTAGCTTTTTTTTTTTACCCGTCGAAGCAAGACAAGAGTCAATTCGGGACCGCCGTTACCGTACCATGTGAAGGATATCTTGATGTGCTGCTCATCGACGGGGAATCGCAAGTCGAGAAGCTCCAATTGGCCATAGTAGCGGTAGAGGATATCGCGACCGGGAATGCTATCCTTGCCAGCCCCGCGCATGTTCTGCCTCAGGCGGTTGAGGGTGGCACACTCCTCGGCATACCGTTCGGGATCGTCGCCGTAGGTCTCGCGAATGTAGGCCTTGAGCGGCGCGACCCAGTCGATCTCGTTGGTGGCCTTGATTGGCGCCGAGATCATGGGCGACTGCGTCATCGTCTCGTCTTGTGCGACCGTGACGGGAGATGGCCAGGCTGGCGATCACGACAGCAAAGTCGTCGTCGCACGCAGCTGAAGCCGCGCCTCGGGCGACTCCCGTCCACGCCGAAGCGACGGCAGACCGATTCGTAGGCGGCCTCTTATGCGGCCCGATGGTGATATCCGAGGCGGCCGACGGCAGGCGTAGGGAAGGGGAGATTTCCGTCGGCAGTGCTCTCGATCTCCTTTTGGGAGGGGGGGGCGTCGTCTGCTTCCTTTTCTCTTCGAACGAGATGCGTGGGAGAGGGTTCAAGGCCCTGCTCTGCGGTTCAGCATAAGTGTTATGACGCATGGAAGGATGATAGAGGGAGGAGGGACATGGGTGTAGAGGAAGAATGACGGTAAACGTACGAGGTTACCTTGAAGAGCTGGAGCTTTGAAGGTGGTGGTGCTGCTGCTGCTCGAGATATGTCAGCAGCCTCGTCGGCTAGGCCGCGGAGTTGGATATCCCGTCGTAAGCCGGAGCGAGGTAGATGACGGTTTGTTTGGAACAGTGAGGTCTCGTCTGAGCCCCTTGGAGACGCGTGTCTGAATGTGTGTACTAAGGTGAGGTTCTGTCATGCACTTTGCGCAGCGCCTGACCGAGCGGCCAACGGCGGAATCGCGAGAAAGACAGGCTACCCTATACCTCACAGACAACGTCCGATGATGATCTAATCTTCACATACAGCGTCATTGGCCGCCTCCATACTGATAAAAGCCACCTTAGACGCCTACCTATACGATACAGCTCATACAGGAGTCAAGCGGCCACGACGAATCCAGTGCCGCCTGCAGCACGCCGTCCTCAGCTTCCCTCCCGATTGGTCGATTCCCGGCGCTTGCGACGCCGCTTCACCTGTCCGGGCGGAACGGCTCGTTGCGCTACCCGTCCGTACGAATGGGCGAAAAGCAAGTCAGGAACAGATGAATTTCGAAATAACCAAGGAAGAAGGAAAGAAAAGGAAGACACGGAAGCTCGCTCTCAGTGACAACAGCCATGGAAGAGGGAGGCGGGTTGCTCATGCCACACTCCGCAGCTGCGGCCACATCTGCGGCCAGAAAAACCACATGGCATTTTTCCCGATGCATCACCAAGACTCCTCCCCTCCCGTACACCAACTCCCTCTCTTCAATACGCTCCGGCTCAGCTCAGGTATACACGCTCTCTGTCCAGGCGTTGACTTGCAGTCCCCGTTCAGCCATCTCGGCATCCTCCAGGAACGCCATCGGCATCCACACCAGATGTCCCTCGATCTGGTCCAGCTTTTCCCGTGCGTCTTCGGGGGGCATGAACTGATCGTAGATGTGACCCGACTTGACGCCCTTTGGCGGGAGATAGCGGTCGTAGTCCTCAAACGTTTTGACTGTACATTCTTGGTGAGCGTGCGCCTGTCAGATTCAAGACATCAAGGACTTACTATTGTCATCCGGGTCGGCGTGGAACAGATGCCGGAAAAGCAGAGTGTTCCTGTCAGCCTGGCCGGTCCACTTGGACCAGAGGTCGTCGCTCATGGGATCTTCGACAAACTTGTAGCTGTCGTCATCGGCGTATATGTTGTTTTCCGGGTTGACCGTAGGAGGCTCGGCATTGATATCACCAGCGGCATTCAGGTCCTGTGGCGGCAAAAGACCCATGTGCTCGCGCCAGAGGAAACGGCGCAAGGTGGCGGCGTGGTAGCCGGCCTCGAACGGTTGGCCATCCATGGTGCTGGGAATCATCCTCGTGTCCTCCATGACGATGCTCAGCTCGCTGTCGTGGTCTCCGAGCTGGCTTCGGTCGTTGATGTTGCTCGATCCGCAGATGACGACGCGGTCGTCAGCAATGAGAAGCTTGGCATGGACGTAAAGCTCCTCCTGGATCCAGTTTCGGATTTCCGACGCTGGGTCCTCGTGATTATCCCACGGCTCGTCCTTGAGGGATCCCGTGCCGAGCAGGGCGTGGTGGGCCACGGACGCGGCCGACGTCACCTCCTCGTCGGGCTTTGCCTCCTCAAATACCTGCCTCGCTCGAAGGACGTCTTCCGAAGGTCCCTTTTGACCACCGGACTTCTTGCCCGGCCGCCTGTCGTCGTCGGAGCTGTCGTCTTCGTATCCGTAGACGCCCTCGGCCATGATCTCTTCGGCTTCGGCTCGCTGCACCTGTTGGTAGCTGATTCCGGACTTCTTCTCCGCTTCGGTGATGGCATGCGTCTTGTTGAGGCGGTCGTAGGACCGGAGGTTGAAGAAGAAGATGTGCTGGTTCGGGTCGACGCCTTCTGCCTTGATCCTCCCGAAGATGGAGTGCTCTCCACGGCAAATCGACTTGTACTGATAGTCCATGATGGCCCGGGTGCCGGAAGCCGCATTTTCTCGCAGGTCACCGGCGAAGCCCGGGATCGCCGGGATGATGACGATGATGCGGAATTTGCGCCCCTCCTTGGCCGCCCGGACGACGGCCTCTACCATGGCCGCGCCGATGGTGTTGTGGATGGGAGACTGCTGATCGCCCGTCGCGGTGATGAAGAACTGATTCTCAATGTAGACGTAGTGTTGCGCTTTGCGGATGACCTCGCAATAGGCGTTTTGGATGGAGTGGTCGGTGAGAATTCCGCTGGACCAGTCGGCGCTGGAGCGGACTACTTGCGCATGAACCGTCCCCCGGCCTTCGAGCTTCTTGCTTTCGAGGGGTGTCAGGGGATGTTTGACGTATTCTCCGACGGGGTGCTTCGGGCGCTGAACGCCCACCAGGTCCTCGTCCTCCCCCTCACGGCCCTCGAGGACGAGCCAGTCGTGGCGCTCGTCGCGCTTGTGCTTGTCCCGCTTGACGAAGTTCCAGCGCAAGACAAAGTGCTCGGCGATGTCATAGACGCAGGGCCCGATGAGGGCCATGGCGACGTCGTGCCACGGCATGCGGCCATACTCGGCCTTGCTCAGCTCATTCTGCTGCCAGTCTTCCACCTTTTTGAAATCCATGATGCGGTTATTGTTGAAGTCCTGGCCCGGCCATATCTCCTCCGACACGCCCTCGGGATGGACGTCAGACAGGGGGTGCTGCCGAGCATCCCAGCGGCCGAAGCAGAGGTCGAGCCCGCCGATGAAGGCCAAGGAGTAGTCGATGACGATGAACTTTTCATGATGGGCCCAGTACATGGTCATGTCGGCCGCGTTCTCGAAGACGTTGTGATCCGGGTGGCGTACCACGCGAATGTTACCGTAACCGGGGGAGCCTTCGGGACACATGGCTTGCAGAGCATTTTTGGTGTGGCGAGAGTTGCAAGTCAAGGCAGCCTCGACTTCTTTGTAGACGATGATGTAGATCTTGACGCCGGCCTCTGCTCTCCGCTTGAGAATCTGGTCGAGGCGGTGCTTCTGCGAATGGTATGGAGGACGGCGGAGGAACAGCTCGGGGGAGAGCCACCAATCGGCGATGTATATGGACTCCTGAGCCTCCTCGAGGGCCACGGAAACGGCCCAGAAGTAGTCTCGGCCGTCGACGTACCATTTTATGAGATTGCCGTCTCGCTCGGGGAAGAAAGACTGATAACGGTTGGTCTCGCAGGTTTTGGTTCTCTTCTCGTCACATTTCTGCTCGTGTTCTTCATCATGGCGATGATCTCGGTTGAACTGTCGAGTTCTTCGATTAACAACAAGGCCGAGAGCAGCCGAGACGAGAGAGGGCGCTCACCAGGTTACCCAACTTCCCAATCTGGTGCCTAGTAATTCAAGGAGAAGGGAGGGGGAACGTCAGCGGAAACAAGGATCGGGACCGGGACCAGGGCGGGAAACGGGGTAAACACTGACTTTTTGTGGATGAGATGGACTTTGGCGTCATGAAGCTTGCTGTCGTGAAGCTTTTCCCTGAGATCGCCGACGAAGGATGAGAAGCTACCGCCCTGATCGTCCTGGGAACTCGACATGGCGGGCGGCAGCGCAAAGTAGGCGCGCGAGCAATGGAGCCTCGGGGTAGGTTGAAAGCGGAGGAGACCACGTGGGCGGGTAGAGGGAGAGAGAGAGGCACAGAGAGAGGGAGAGAAGTAGAGATAGAGGGAGAGACAGAGGATTGAGAGACAAGAGGGAACTGTAGGGAGACAGGTAAGGGTACGGAGTGAGGAGGCTTATTTGTTGGTGATGTGAACAGCGACGACAACTTGGGGGGGGGGGGTCACGAGGCAACACCGAAGAGCAGTTACCTGCGCCCCCACATACCTACCTCCGTGCACCGACTCTGCCTTATTTTGTACTACAGTCAGTCTACCACTACGGATTACTCGCAGTTAGGCGGTTGCTAGCAGGGGTTACCTGGAGGCTGGCAGAGGTAGGCTGTGCTTTGGCCGTCTATGCGATTCAGGCTTCCTACAAATGTACGGATAGATGCTAAGGAATTAGGTTTGGGATTTTAAATGCTTCTTTTTGCTGCTTTCAAATTGCATAGCGAGAAGGGGTTTTTAGCCTCACTTTTGGGCTGTTTCTTGGCCTCTGTTACGAATATGAACAACTTTCGGACTGTGGTGGCTGCCCAATGGCTGATGACGTCATTGGCATCACTCTTTCAGTTCTCGCGAGACGATAGGGGTATAAGGGTGAGGAAGGGGGAATAGATTGGAGAGCCAATTGAAACGGCTCTTGACAGGTGATTAACGGCTGTCAAGCGAAAATCGGCAGGGAGACATGATATAACTACAAGTCATTTCACGTCGGATGCAGCGAATAAAGCGTTGTGAACAACAACCGCAGACAGTCCGGTGGGTTGTTAACTGAATGACTTGTTCTTAGTTGCTGTCGACGACTCAAACAACCCCCGTTATGGGTTTATGTAAGCCCTTGCATCTGCAGCTCTCCATACAGTGCGGGAGCCAGCCTCATTGAACCCTAGTAGCTAGCGACGCCTTTGCTACTATCATGACTGTTAGTAGTATAAGTGTATCAGGCTGTTGGTCTCCGGCCCCTTAAACATGAGTTTATCAGTTCTTGAAAGATTTATTTATAAGGAGAGTATCTAAGGCCATGTCATAGCAAAGAGAATAAAGATGCATAGCTCCCTCTTCTTCTCGTCAACAGCCGTTATGCTCATCATCACTTAACAGCTCCGGCCTTCTGTGAGGCTGATATCCACCCCTAGAGGCTAGAGCTCTCCTTAACCCCTCACAGTGCCCGGAAAACAGTACCCCCTTTTCCCCTCCATTCCCTCTCCGCGATGCTTCGTCCCTGCATACCTACAAACAGTTAAACTGAGACGGACGATCAAGGCTTTCCCCTCAATCCGAGCTGCTGAAGCTCTCTTCTCCTTCACCCGTCGTTCAATATCATTATCAACCATCAAAAACCCCCCCAAAAGTCCCTTCCACCACCTTACAACAGCCCGTCATGTCGGCCCCTACCATCCCCGCTGGCGGCACCATCGTGCAGACATTTAAGACGTCCTTTGTCGACGTGCCGATTGATGCGGACAAGGGCAATGCCGTCGCTACGACGCCCTTCCTCGACGCCGCCGAGTCGCTGACCACCATCTTTGGTCTGTCTGCGTCGTCTGCTGTGGCTTCTTGTACTGATCTTTGGGTTGTGCGCAGACGTTCTCGGATCCGTTGCCTTCTCCCCCGTCAAGTCGGACATGATGGGCAATATCAAGGTTCGGTGACTTTACAATCGTCTAATTCCGCGCCAATTCTCAACTCCCTACTATAGAAAGTCCGCGATCGACAGCTCGCCGCCCCCGCCGAGTCGGAGAACGTCCAGGATCTCTGCCGCAACGAGCTGAAGGAGAAGAAGCACACTGCCACCGAAGGTCTCTTGTGGCTGGTCCGGTCCGTCTGCGAAAAAAAAAATACTTGTCGATGAAGTTCGAGCTCGTAACTTACACGTCGAATAGGGGCCTCGAATTCACCTGCATCGCTCTGAGCAAGAACCTGGCCCAGACATCGGAGGAGCTCGCTGACTCGTTTCGCGGCGCCTACGGCCAGACGCTCAAGCCCCACCACAGCTTCATCGTGAAGCCCATCTTCAGCGCCGCCATGAGCGCTTGCCCTTATCGCAAGGACTTTTATGCCAAGCTCGGCTCCGATCAGGACAAGGTGAAGGAGGACTTGCGCGTCTATCTCATGTCGCTCGAGAAGATTGTCGGCATCCTCAAGGGCTTCCTCGACAGCAAAGAGGCTAAGTGGTGAGTATGAAGTTGTGTTGTGTCATGTCAGATACGCATATAAAAGGGCCATGAAAAGACGGAAATGCAAAAAAAGACACTGTTCTATGAAGAAACACAATGTATTCGGCCGTGTATGGTTTTCTATGCTCCGTGAAGAATGCAAGTCATAAGAGGTCTAAACCAAGGATGGAATCATGGGCGGCTACTGGCAGCGTCTAAAGCCTCGACGACTACCGCTTCAGCCTTCCCTCGACACAGGCTCCAGCTTGGGCGCCGCCCGAGACTCGCCAGACCCTGACGAGTTCCAGCCCAGCTTGGTGTAGCAGGTCGGAGAAGCCCCTTTCGGTGCGTTCCTTGCCGGCCAAGGCCATGACGGCGTGGTCTACGATGGCGACGAAGAAGTTGTCTTCGCCTAGGCGCGGCGGGAGGACTGCGTCGCAGATGAGGAGGCGCGAGTCCGGGGCCATGGCGGCGGCTAGGTGGGTGAGGATGTTGACGCAGGTGGCGTCTGGCCAGTCGTGGATGATGGCGCGCATGACGTATGCCTTGGCTCCTGTCGTTGGGGGAAAGAGAAGAGTTCAGAAGAGGAGGAGTCAGTCTTCTTTTCTTCCCAGTCTTCGGGTTGGAAGAGGGAAAAGGACAGGGAGGGAGAGAGTGCCCTTACCTTTGACGGGCTGTTCCGTGAAGAAGTCGTGATTCATCCGCCGCACAGCACCAGGCAGAGCCCGATTCCTCCTGGAAAGCTCAATAACACCAGGCTTATCCTGCAAAACACAGGTCTCAGCCTTCAACGAATCCCCAAACGCAGCGAGTATTTCCCCCAAGACGGTTCCACGACCGCCCCCGACGTCGACGAGCTGTACGCGGCCATCCCTCTCCTCGTCGGGCGAGTTCCGCAGGAGGCGATAGTCGAAGGTGCCGAGGACGGGGACGGCTTGGTTGAAGACTGTCATTGCGAGTTGGAAGTCGCGCATCCGGTTCGGGTCTTGCTCCATTATTGACCAGGGGGAGACGCCGTCTTGGTCGTGGTAGTAGGTCATCGGGCAGCGGAGGGGGTCGTCTGGTTCGCGGGCGTGGGGGAGCTGGCCTCTTTTCGAGAGGTATTCGTCGAAGTTGTGGAAGGGGGATAATACATGTTCGTAGCTGTGAGGAGTGAATGGTTGAGGATGTATAAGTGAGCTAGATTTCAATGGGTTATCGTGAACCTGCTTACGCGGCGAGGAACATGTGGCCCGGACCAGGTTCGTCGAGTCGATAGGCGCGAGAGAATTTCGAGTGACGATATTCGCCTCCGTTTGTCTGGTCGAGGAAGCCAGAGAGGACTGTTGTTTTCCTCTTCAACTTCAGTACCATTCATTACTTCGAGGGGAGAGTCCGTCCCTACCGAGACTTCGACCCATCCTCTCTGTATCCCAGGTTCGTTTTGATTAGTTCTCACGATTGTTCCTTTCTTACATATTGAACAGTAGGGATAAAGAAGGGGCAAATATCATACCAAGCAACGACTCCTGCACCCCCGTCTTGCGAGAAAGTTCCCCAAGAGAAATCTCCGCCCGATCGGGAATGGCAGAAAGAACACCCAGTTTCATAAACGTTCGAATATCGACGAGCTCAGCCATCTACATCAACCAAAAGTCAGGTTAATCATCCATCTCTCTTCCCTTCTCTTCTCTTCATCTCAAGTGTTGCAAGAAAAAAAAAAGGGGGGGGGAAGGGCAATATACGTTGAGACCGTGGTAAAAAGGCATCGCCTCCGTCGTCAGCAATGTATTCGTCAGTCTTCGTGTCCGGGCTAGCATCTCGACTCGAGCTTTTTCCGCCTTTGATCCGGGCTCGTTTAGGTGTTTTGCTGCTTCGACGAGGTCTTGGACGGCATCTTGGACCTCTTTGACGTTGAAATCGCTCATGATCCGTATCTTTCTCGGAGTAGAAGTGAAAGGGATAGATAACGGGGATAAGAGAGGGAAAGACGGAGAAGAGCGGGAGAAGAAGAAGAAAAGGAAAATCAAAGAAGAATTAGGGGTGAGATACGTTATATGCAGAGATTCACTAGGTAGTAATGAGATATGTATGTACAATCATCGACAGGTTCTGCCACCTGGGGATCGTAAAGGGAGTGAGTGTAAGTCACGGTATCACTCACAGTAGCACTCACCGTGTTCGAAGCACCTTCGAATCATAAACGCCGTCGTACCCTCTACCAAGCACCAGTTCCTAACTCTCTACCTAGATAGGGAGGCCCTATAAATGCCAAAGAGCCCCTATCCGCAACATGAAAGATCAACCTCAGCGGCAAACACCACTCCACGACAGCGGAACAAAGAAAGCGAAGACGACGTCAAAAAAGGCTGGGACAACGCAACCAGCTTCCCCTTACAAGCTCGACTATTTTCTTCCTAGGTACACTAGAGCAGACTTCCCGAGAAGAAACAAATATCATATCCCTGCCCTGAGTGATGTAGGTAGCATCTCGTGAGTGAACTGAACAGCATGTCTACCTAGTTAAACGGATGGAACCACAACCAGGACATCCAAGGAAACCGAACAAGAACACGTACATACCTAGACCTACCCATAGTAGTACGTTCTCGATTCCCTCTTGGTAATACTACTATCTATCATCTATCATAAACGCCTCGGAATGCCACGTCTTAAACAACTCCAGCACACACCTGACCTACTGTCTACTACCTACCAATCAAGGTATATACGGCTTGATACGCCATCTCCATTCCTATACCTACTTGAAAGACTCACACGCTCGACAACGGTCAAACCAAGCCATCTTTCTCAACCTTCTCTATCCATATATCGATGCAGATACACCTGTCAATAATCCGCTTCTGTATCACAGCGTTACTTCAACACCCAAAACGGGGTTACACGTCTCAAACACGGGCATTCACCCATTCACACACGCACAAGACGTGTGTACATGTCTACAGCGTTTCATCAACTCGTAGACATATCTTGCTCTGCCCTTTCCCTGAACTGACATCCAGCCCGTCTCGCGTTTCCTCCATACATACGTTCCGTCTCGTATGCTCTTTTTATACGAGCCTGAACACGGAAGCCTGCAGTTACATGCCATAGCCGTGTAAGCTGGATGGGAGGGGGGAAGAAAGACGAGAACGGCAAGATATGACAAAAATTAGAGGAATAGGATGAAAGAAAGAAAGGGCGGGGCAAAACAGGGGAGAAACAGGTCTATCTCATACTCCTCGCCCGGAAAGAGAGGTAACTAGGTCGCTTGAGGAGGCGCTTCGCCTTGGGACCCCTAGAGCCGGTGCTCTCCCTGTCCGTCTCGCAGTCTCGACCCAACCAGCGGGCCACGACGCGCGTCGCCTCGCCGTACTCGACGGCGACGCTCTCTTTCGGCATTAACGGTGGGGGCTTGTCCCAACCGTGGGCTTCGCCTTTGACGATGCGCATCGAGAAGGTCTTGCCGTGATACTGCAGCCGCTGGGCGAATCGGAAGCCCTCGGCCAGGAGCATGTCATACTCGCAGAGACAGAGATGTAGCGGAGGCAGCTTTCGTAGCAGCTCGTCCGACATGAGGCCGGGGGACAGCCGGGGGTCGGTCCGTTGATCACGCGGGATGGGCGGGTAGACGTACGAGGCATCGATGAGGTCCGTGAGGCCCGGGGGCAGGGTCAGCTCGGGCCTCGGACATAGCTGGCGCTTCTCAGGGCGGGAGATGGTAATGTCTAGTGTCGGGTAGAAGAGGATGAGTCCGGCGATGGCGGGACGGGCGGTGGGCAAGTCATAACCCCAGCGCGACGGATCCTGCATGACGAGCCAGCTGGTGAGGGCATTTGTGGCGCCGGCAGAGAAGCCGGATAAGAAGAGGCTTTGGGGGTCTATGCCGAACTCGGAGGCTCGGGAGGCGATCTGCAGGACGGCGTCGACACAATCCTCGATGGGCACGGGAAAGGGAAAGTTCGGGGCCAGTCGATAATTAACGGAGAAGACGACGGCATCAAGAGCCTCCATGACGGCGCCGGCCCAGCGGGCGTCGTCGGTGCCCTGACCGAGGATCCACCCTCCGCCGTGGAGGTCGATGACGGCGGAGCGGGGCGCGGCGGACATGCGGGTGGGAACCCAGACGTCGACCTTGATCTTCCGACGGCCGCTCCATCGAGACAGGGTCGAGTCGAGCCACAGGTCGCGTGTCGGGGACGGAGCCGTCGGGTCGGACCGGTTGGAGAGGCTAAAGCCGAGGCTCGCGGCGTAGCGCACGGCCGAAGCACGTGCGGAGAGATACCATCGCGAGCTCGCTTCGAGAGGGTTGACGTAGTCGGGCGGAGGCGACGAGGACGACGGCGGCGGCGGCTCGGCCGAAGTCGGGGACTCGACCAAGGGCGACAATGCCGGCGTAGCGACGCCCGAGGCGATGTTGGAGGCGATGCTGGTGGCCACGCTGACCGGGGTGCTGGAGGAGACGGCCGGCTTCAGTTCGCCCATGTGAAGGCCGGAAGGAGTCGCCTCCAGACCGGGTCTGAGCGTCGGTCACCTTTTTGTGCTTTCACACGCTTTTGTCAGCCTGTCGAAGCCGGAGGAAGTCGGGCTCTTGTCAGCGGACGAAGAGAGCCGGCGGAGATGACGGGATAGAGAGGTAGGGTTAGTAATTAGAGAGAGGTGGGAGAGAGAGTTTTGTGTGTGAGAAGGGTCCCGTAGCGTTGTATATTAGAGTAGCAGAGACGGGGGGACAGATGAGTTGCCCATCGACTTGATGAGGATGGTGCAAGAGGAAGAAGGAGGAGGAGGAGGGAGGAATAGGAGGAGGCTGTTGATGAGGGCGGTGGTGAGAATATGATGGAAAGCTTGTTGGGGCTGGGGAGTCGGAGGTGAAGGAGACGGGAGCTTGCACGGGGTAGAGGGGAGGTATCTGCAAGGGTAAGAAAGGCGGAAGGGGGACTTGGGGGATACCTCGGCGCGGCTGACGGCATCATACCGGGGGCACAGTGTCAAATCTGTCATATTAGTGATATTACTACTATGCGTAAGCCTCTTCTGTAATTTGTATCAAGCATGATGTCTGCCTCTGTGATGGGGGAAGGAATTTAAACGACGAAGGCTGAGGAAGAAGAAGAAGAAGATGATGATGATGATGACGATGATGAAAATGAAGTTGGTGTAGGGATAGTTGTCGCTATCAGTACCTAGGTAAGAAAGGGGAGCTCTAAAATAAGGGCAGAGAGTATCCGTAAGCCCAAGGGCAAAAGAGGCTAAAGGGAAAGCAAAGACATGGAAGAGGGATGGGATGGGATGAGACGGATGGGATGGGATGGGATGGGATATCATGGGTTGGTTGGATAGACGGATGATAGATGATAAGCTCCCCCAAGTTGATGGTTGATTCACCAGTTAGCTTCATGACGCTCTGCGTTTCACCAGAAGCATGCCTTGACAGCCATGGAAACGGACACAGGCTACCGTGTCTGTACATACACATGCACAAGGGTCCCTTTCCCAGCCACATGGCCTCTTGTTCAAGTCTGTATCCGTATCCGTACATGGACCGCCGGAGGTGAGCGCGAGTCACATCATCGTCATTTCTCTTCTTTGTCTGCAGCTGAGTGAGTGATGATCTCGTCCCGTCTACTGAGACGGGCCCGGCCGATGGACGCGCTCGACTCAAGGTGCTGTCCTCATCGAGGTAGCGGGCCTCATCGACGTTGATGCCATTCGGTCCCGTACTAGTTATTCTGGTAAGTTGTTTCTTTTTTCCTCTTCTTCTCTCCCTCTCTCTCTCTACGAATCCGTACCTATCTCTCCTCTCATTCTCTTTCCCCTTCTTTGCTTTCATTTAACTAGCATCCGTAGTGGCATTATGACGGCAGCGTGTGTATCCGCGTATGTATGTATGTATGCCTATGGATGGATGGACGTGTGTGTCTGCCTCATTCATGCCCTACCTGGCGTAATCCCTGTCTAATGTGGTTCCAAAGTGTGGTCCAAGACACCAAGTCCCCCCTCCTCCTCCTCCCCCATTGTTGTGATGCCCTATCTTTTTTTTATGGCCCTGCCTCTTGTCTAGTATGACACAGCCCACCGGAGATGATGATGATGATGATGATGGTGATAAAGAGGGTGTGGTTCCTTTCCCGGATCCCTTGACAAGGAACTAAAATAAGGATGATAATAACATGACAACCTCCTCCCCCCCCTCTCCCCTGAACATGTCCGTCTCCCTTCTATGTTTTTAAATTCTCCGTGTTTATTTCGAAGCTTCTTCCTTTTTATTCTTTACCCTCTCTTTCCCTCACGAGTTTGTTGTTCAAACAAAAAACGAACAGGGTTTCCCGGTCTGTTCATCTCAACGAGGCAGAAAAGCAGCGATTCAAGAGACTTCCCTTCCCATCCCATCCCCCGAGTCAACAACAAGCAACTAACTAAAGAAACGGGTTCCTGAATCTTTTGGCTGCGGTTACATGCCAGAGTCGTTTCGCCTTGTTCGTACAGCCACATAATCCGGGTGTGTTCACACTCTTCACATACACACGCACACACATACATACTACATACATACAACTGAGCCCATCACTGCCTCTTCTTCTTCCTCTTCCTCTTCCTCTTCTCCTCCTCCTCCTCCTCCTCCTCCCTACACACCCCTCCCCCTTACGGAGAAAAAGCGAGAAAGCGATTTATCACCCCCCTTATTTCCCTTTCAGCAGAGAAAAAACAGGGAAATTTTTAAAAGCAAACACGACGCACGCACGCCATCATCATCATCATCATCATCAGCAGCAGCAGCAGCAGCAACCATCAGCAACCATCGGCTGAGCCATTAGTTAGCCATCAGCTCTTCGATCGATCGGTCTCTTACCACAAGTTAAACCACACACACACACACCAACCATGCCAGCCCCCGGCGCTGGCATCCTATCGGCTCTAGGCTTACCGCGCCGGTCCCGGTCCAAGACCAGCAACATCATCACCACCAGACCAGCTGACAGAGTAGCCCCGGTGCGCGGCCCGTTGGACGGCGCGACGGCTCACAGTGGCGGCGACGTCACCTCTTCATCTCTGATGATGGTGACCCCTGCTCTGCCAATTACAGGCGGTACCTCCGAGCCCAGTGCTCCCGCAGCAGCAGCGGCAGTAGTAGTAGACGGCGCTTCCTCATCCACTTCCGCTCCCACTCCCGCTCCCACTCACACTCCCATTCCCACTCCCATTCCCACTGCCTCTTCCTCTCCTTCTTATTCTTCTTCTTCTTCTTCTTCTTCTTCCTCTTCTCCGTCTTATCCTTCCACTTCCGTCACCAAAAACAAAAACAACAACAACACCTCATCATCATCATCATCATCTTCTTCTTCTTCCTCATCCTCATCCTCATCCCCCCCTTTGCCACCTTCTACACCTCTTCGCTCCGCCTCCTCTGCCCCTACTACAGCCTCCTCTGTCTCTTCCTCTTCCTCTTCCTCTACTTCTTCCTCATCCGCCATCGCCCCCTCCCTCTCCTCGTCCTCGTCCTCTTCCTCTGCCTCTCCCGCAACCTCCATCTCCACCCCCCTCTCAACTCCCGTCTCTTTCTCGCAGCCGCGCGGCCCAGCCAACTCGCCAAGCAGCGCCTTCGTTCATCTCCGTCGCCGATCCAGGATGAACGACAGCGGCGTCGAACTCCCTCGGGAGTCGGCCCGGTCCAGCATGGACAGGTCTTACGCCTCCATCGACAGCGGCCACAGCAGCGCCGATTGGCCCGTCCATCCTTTCGAGCTCAACGCCATCGCCGAGCTGGGCTCTCTCCCGATCGAGTCCGAGGTCAACATCCGCGCCCGCATCTTCACCCACCGCCCTCTCTCCAAGACGCTCGACTTCATCCTCCTGCGCGACCAGACGCACTCGGTCCAGGCCGTCCTCTCTCGCGATGACGTCGACATGGTGCGCTGGGTACAGAAACTGCCTGCCGAGTCACTCGTTCAGGTCAGCGGCACGCTGAAGGCGCCCCCGGAGCCCATCCGCTCTGCCACCGTCGACAACCGGGAAATCCACGTCCAATCTGTCCATCTCGTCAATACGGCCCACAACGCTCCCTTCACCAATTACAAGCCTCCCGAGTCGTTGCGTAATCGCATGTCGTCGCGCATCCTAGACCTGCGCCACCCTTCCAACCAGGCCTTGTTTCGCATCCGCTCTCTCGTGACCCGCAAGTTTCACGATGTCCTCTTTGATCATGGCTTCGTCGAAATCAACACGCCAAAACTGCAACCCGCGGCCACCGAGAGCGGCGCCGCCGTCTTCAAGGTCAACTACTTCAATCGCAACGCTTTCTTGGCGCAGAGTCCTCAGCTGGCCAAGCAAATGTCCATCTCCGCCGATTTCGGACGCGTCTTCGAGGTCGGCCCCGTCTTTCGCGCCGAGAACTCAAACACCCATCGGCACTTGACCGAGTACACGGGTCTAGACCTCGAGATGGCCATCGAGCACGACTATCACGAGGTCATCGACGTCATCGACGAATTTCTCAAGTCCGTCTTCAAGGCCGTCTATGAGATGCCCGAGATTGCCGAAGTCCGGTCGCGATGGCCCAGTGAGGACCTGAAGTACCTCGAGAAGACGCTCGTCCTGGACTTTAGCCAGGGAGTTCAAATGCTCCGCGACGACGGTCGCGACATCGCCGACGACGAAGACTTCTCCACCCCCGACGAGATTCGTCTCGGACAGTTGGTGCGGGAAAAGTATGACACCGACTACTATGTGCTCGACAAATTCCCCGCCAGCGCCCGTCCGTTCTACACGCACAAGGATCCGGAGAACCCAAAGTGGACACGATCGTTTGACATCTTCATCCGCGGTCAGGAGATTTGTTCCGGCGGTCAGCGCATTCACGACGTGGTCGAGTTGCGCGCCAACATGCGCGCTGCCGGCATCGGCGAAGAGGGCATGGACGATTACCTCGACGCATTCGATCTTGGCGCCCCTCCTCACGCCGGGGCCGGTCTCGGCCTGGAGCGGATAGTCGCATGGATGCTCGAGCTCGGCGACGTCCGCTACGCCTCCCTCTTCCACCGCGACCCCAAGTCCCTACCCGAGCGGACGCCCGGCCTGGCGCACCCGGAAGCCGACACGACGAAGCCGCACGTCGACGGCGTCTTGCCGCCCGTGGAAAAACTCATCGCCAACTACGGCGACGCGTCCAACACGTCTTGGCTCGACGAGCGCTTCTCCATCTGGAGACACTCGAGCGGCGCTGCCGTCGGCTACGTCAAGCAGGAGAAGTTTGCCATGATGACGGGCGACCCGCTCTGCGATGCCTCTCAGTACAAGGAGGTCTGCACGGCGTTTGTCAAGTACATCGTGTCGGAGCTGCGGCTCGTGCCCGTGTGGATGCTCGTCTCGTTCGACGTGCAAAAGATCCTCGCGCGACAAATGGGATGGCGCACCTTGTCGTGCACGGAAGAGCAGCGGGTCAACACGGACAAGCGCTTCAGTTCCATCGACGGCGCCAAGATTCGGCGCGTCGAGCGCGAGGGCGTCAAGATGCACGAAGTCAAGCCGGACGAAGATTTCATCAAGCGGACCGAGCCGGGGATCCAGGCGTGGAAGGCAAACCGCAAGGGCAAGCAAGTGCACATGACGGAGGTGCGGCCGTGGATCGACACGGAGCATCGTCGGTACTTCGCCGCCGAGAAGGACGGCAAGGTCCAGGCCATGGTCGTCCTGGCCAAGCTGTCGCCCAAGCACGGCTGGCAGGTGAAGTGGGCTCTCGACTTCCCTGGGGCGGTCAACGGCGCGATCGAGGTTCTGATCGACTACACCCTCTCGGCCGTCCACGGTCCGGTGACGTTTGGGGTGGGCGTTTCGGAGAAGCTGAAGCCCGGGGAGCACCTCCACGGCATCCGGGCTCGGTTCCTGGCGACGACGTACAACTCCATCGTCGACAGCCTCGGGTTGCGGCGCAAGGCGGGTTTCCGGAATAAGTTTGGCGCTCTGGGTGAGGAGGTTTACATTTGTTATCCGAAGCATGGGGTTGGCTTGCGGGATCTTGGGCAGATTGTCAAGTTTTTCCAGGACTAGCATCTGTCCCTGGCCGTCACTGTCTATGTCTTTTCTTCTTCTTCTCCCCCTTTTCTCATTCTTCTTCCTTTCTTTCTTTCCTACTTGCTCTTCTCTTGTTTTTTTTTCTTATTCTTAATCTTTTATTCACTGTTCATTTTCTTGGATGAGGAAAAAAGAAGAAACACTATGGCTTGTATCCGTATCGACGTTGGCTTTTTTTCTTCTTTTCGTCTCCCCTTCTTGCGCAACGACTACAAAGGATCAGACTAGATACCCTTTTTTTGTGTGTTTACACCCCCTTTTTTAAACGAGCGAAGAATTATTATACACGCGAGAATCAATGACTTGTCTTTTCTTCCCTTGGTTGGAGTGTGATCAGAGTAGATTAGAGGAGAGAGAAGAGAAGGTATAAGGAGTACGGTCAGTCTTGATATAGCTCAGTATTTTACCGAGTGATTCTATCTCGCGTACATATTAGTTTACTAGGGATTGAATCTATATCATGTCCATTACTTGCATCGAGATCTTTAAGTCTTAGCTATGTCCTTATCCATATCTCTTTATCTTCCTACATCTTATGTCTACTACCTGTTGATCTCAGCCCGGAATCAAGGTGAGACAAAAAACACTCGCCACACACTTTACCTACGGATATAAAAACCTGATTCTGTATCCGTGATGTGGCACGATAAAAGAAGGGAATTCATCGCCTGACGTCATCATCTACCACGGAAGAATGCCCAATCTTCATCTAGGAAGAGACGATGGCTTGATTATTCCTTGATCAAAGCAGACATCTTCCGGCATGCACTACTGTAGGACAGGGAAGGGGAACACGGGCAGTCAGTCGATTCAATGAATGGATGGAGGTCTCTTATCCGGAGCGTCTCTTCCGCAGACGGATACACAGCCACGTCATTACATCCCCCCAACACCGCCACCCGGGCCAGCCACGGGGGCCAGGGGACCAACGGGCCATCGCCGATACCGGAGGGCAGATGACGATGGGCGATGGCATCATATCTTCATCGTCACGACGTCGATACCAGTCGAAACTAATGAAATCTTTCAACCTCTACTTTCTTTGTCTCTCTCTCTCTCTCTATCTCTCTCTCACTCTCTGTCTCTCTGTTGCTGTCTTGCTGTCTTTTCTCTCATTCTCTCTGTCTCTCTCTCTCTCTCCCTATTTTCCTGTCTCTCTGCCTCTTCTCTCTCTATCCGTATCCGTATATCACATACTTGTTCCCTAATCCCCATCGTCTGTCCCTGACGAAAAAAAAGGGAACACTCTCTCACATAAAAAAAAAGAAAATTAAAAAGGGGAAGGGAAAGAAAAACCACTTTCCTCGCCGGGTATCTCAACCAGTCAGTCAGGGCTATGCTTCGTTATCGATCATTTTTCCCCTCCTCCTCCTCGGGGCCTCAGCCATCGTCGTCGTCGTCGTCGTCATCCTGGTCGTCGTCGCCGTCGCCAAACACGTCCATCTAATACCGTCTCTCGTCGCGCGTCGCACCGTTCGGGCTACCCCCGCCGCCGCCGCTCCCATTGCCTCCGCTACCCGCAAAGCGCTCCCGTAGCCAGTTGATGGGTCCCACAAGCCGGCCTCCGCCTCCGTCACCCCCCTGTCCCCGCCGACTACCCTCCGAAGGACTTCTCTGTCGTAGCCGGCCGTCGCCATTTCCCGACGTCGACGTAGGTCTCTGCCTTGGCTCCGCCGAGTGATAGACGCGCTGCGACGGCGTCTCTCGCCCGCGCTCCCGCCCGCCCCTATCCCACTCCAAGTACGACCCCGCTCGCTCGAATCGTACAGGACGATAACTTCCCATGACCCTAGCCCCGTGACCGCCCCCCGTCCCGTCCGTCGCTGGTGGACCAGACCTCCCCGAGCCACTCCTGAAGCTCCGTAGACCTCGCGACGGGCCGGGTCGCTGCCCCGTGGGGTTGATACCCGGCGTGGGCCGCGGAAAGCCTCGCATCATGACGTGATCGCCACCACCGCCCCCGCCCCCGCCGTGACCGTTGCCACTTCCATGGTTGGCGCCGGCCGTCTCTATGGCAGTCCTGCAGATGGGGCACGTGTTGTGCTCCTTGAGCCATAAGACGACGCATTCCTCGTGGAACCAGTGCTTGCACGGCAGGACCACAGCCCGGTCGCCCGTCGTCATGTCCTCGATGCAGATGGTGCACTCCGTCTTGCTTTCGCCCTTGAGCATGTCCTGATCGACCGGCTTCCGCTCCAGGTTCCTCAAGGCCTCTTCCGAAGCAGGCGGGGCCGCGTTCGATTGGGGGTTCGCCTCCATCAACTGCGTGATGATGCGATCGAGCGCCTCTTGAGAGTAGACGGCATCACCTGCCACCGCATTCGCCGGGTTGAAAAGACTCAATATCTCCTGCAAGCCGCGAGCAAACTGCGGAGGTTGCTCTCCCTGATGGTCGCCCTGTGGCGGAACTGACAAGTCCCGCAAGACGTGCGTGAGGACACTGTTTCGTCTGTGAGCTTCAATGGCCGCGACGGCGTGGCGGCGCGGGACTAACGCTTGAAATGGATCGGGATGAAATCCGTCGGGAGCATCTCCTCCCATAGGCGGCTGGCGAGAAGGCGGCGGGCCGGAGAAGATGGTGACAGAGGCAGTGCCGCCGCCAAACGGCCCAGACGTAAAGGTCGTACGCTGGATTCGGGGCCACACAGGAGGCCCTTCCTCGCCTCGATCGGGATCCCCGCGTCCGGGTGCCGTGCGAGCGGTGCTAAAGTTTTGCAACATTTCGTAGAAACGATGGATGACGGGCTCGACGCCCGGGTCGTGAGGCTCGGCATCATCGCCACCGGGGCGGACGCTTCGACGATGGATGAAGCCATGCGGCCCGGCAAACTCCTCTATATCCGCCATGTCGGGGTCTGAATCATCATCGTAGTGGGGCGGCCTCATGGGCGGAGAGTACGACGACGGGCGGTGACGCGGCGGTCGAGGATCGCTGTTCAGGTCGACCTGTAGGAGAGGCAATAGTCAGCGGGCACGCGTCGACAAGGGTGAAGGGGAAGTTATGCGTACGACTTCGGTAATATCGCTACCGCAACTCGGACATTGAAGACCATGATGATCACGATACCACTCGCTGGAACAAGCGTGACAGTATACGATAGCACGATCGCTGGTGGCGTCGAGACGTTCACGGCCCGCCGAAGCCATTTGTTCCTGTCTGCGCTGATAGACGTTCAAGGCGGTAAGTCCGAGGCCTATGGCGAGGCCAGCAGCGCGAATCGCACGAAACGCCAGCGTGGGCGACCTTCAACTTGACTGCGGGAGAAGGGGAAAACAAGGACGGGTGTATGACGACAAAGCCAAACCGGCGCGGGCGTGGCGTAGAACGAAGCGAGAAAAGAAAAAAGAAGGCGATAAGACAGCCGTATCTTCTCGCTTGTGATACACCGATTCGGTGGGAGACGGCGGTCACTGAAACCAGTCAGTCTAGAAAGAAAAACAGACGACGAAAATTGAGTAAACGACGGACAGTAAGCGCCTGATGCGCACTGCTCTCAGGCAGAAAGCGTCGCCTGAAGAAGGGAAGAAACGAGCCAAGCCGAGGTCGGAGCGGCGGCGGTGGGGGGGTAAACAACTACCAGCAGTAGGAGGAGATGTTGAAGAGCGACGGATGACAGTCAAGATGAAGATGACGATGCCAAAGTCGATGGCGTGCGCAGGAAGAGGGAAGATGAAGGAAGGGCAGCGAACCTGGGGTCGATGAGGAGGATGATGAATGGAGTTTGTAGGTGTAGGTAAGCTGAAGATACGGATACCGAGGGGATACCTCACTTAGGGTTGGGGGGTGATTCACCGGCAGCCGTAACCAACAATCGCCGTGGTGAAACGCGTGCGACGGTTAATTGTCGGCTTCATGCGAGTGTAAACTTTGTTGTCGGGTATTCGACTGTACACGTTATTTAGACGGGGTTTGCAAGCCCTTCTTAACATCTGTACCCTCGCGAGCCACTGGGCAAGTTTTGTGTTTCCACTCCGTCTCCGAATCGACAACGTGCAATCGAAGTACTGCTAGGTAGCCCGCCTCACGACCGGTGCAGGGTAGGTTAAAATATTAGTCAACTCTGCCGAGGCATTACTACGAAGGCGTCAGCCCGTCAGCGCGCTGATATCAGGCCGTTTCTCCGGATTCTGTGCTGGAGATATAAATCGGCCGACGACGTTCGTAAATGCATACATTACGTTTGAGGCAATCAGGGCTTCGACCGTCCCATTCCTTGCACAGATCACTCGGGTTGGGAAATAGTTGTATATATACAGTTGGAGAGGAACAGCCTCCGCTTTACGCGGTTGAGTCTTTACAACATGCCTCCTCAACCAGGGACAGCATGTGCGTAGAATACGCTCAGTTCTCAATCGCTCTTCGTTGCATTCGATGCCTCCGCCTTGGCCTTGTCCTGCTCAGCCCTAAGCTTATCCTCCTTATCCCACTCTATCAACTGTTTCGACCAACTGCATCGCCTCGTCAGTAAACCGTAAATTCCCCGTCCTTTTGCAAGAATAATGAACCGCATACTGTCTGCTCGGGTACCATTCGCCCGGCTTCGGTCTATGAGCCCACTCCTCATGTTGAGCAGCCCACCTCCAGGCGACGGCGCAGATTCCGAACACGGCAAAGGTCGCGATGGCCGTGTTTCGTTTCCAGTTCGCAGGCTGTGCGTACCAGCCGCCGGCCGGCGACCATACGTGCTTGGGGTATCTTGAAGAGGGGAAGACGGGGGGAAAGGTGAGAAAGGAGGCGATCCAATGAGTTGAAGATTCGTTCTGAGCCGCAAGATAACTCACGGGATTTTTCGTGCGCCTCCGCCCTGAGCGTTTCGGTCAGCAGAGTGAGGTTCTGAAGCTGTGGAACTCACGTACCATCTCGATAGTCTCCTCTGGGCGTGTATTTTCGTGCAATTGGGCGCTTGTCGATGATATAACCTCTTCCTCGATGGAAGCTTGCTGAGGTCTGAAGAGCTACGCCATAGCAACCCCATTTAAGGGTCTCCAGGACATAAGCTAGCATCGGCCCGCTAATGTTCCGTTCCGACCACACCCCCCGCGTACAATACTTCCTTCTAAAGTGACGAGAACTTTTTCTGTCTCGCCGCCTGTGTAAGAAAAGCGTCGCTCATTGAGACGTTTTGACGACATCGCCGCCCCTTTGGAGACCCTGTTTTGAGATTGCCCCTCCCCGCGCAGAAAAATAACAGGCGCTGGCGTCGTATCAGGGGGTTTCGGCGGTGAAGCGATTGACGAAAAAAAAAGGGACTCCCCTTCCATCTCCTCCTAACCAGTTTCCTCTATGAAGAGGTTACGGCTGGCAAGATGGAGCGGACCAGCGCTTCAAGCTCGTCCCCTTATCAGACGAAGATCACCTTTCCTCGAAACGAAACGCTGCCAGCACGAGGCCGCAGCCCCCGCCGTCGATGAGCCCCAGCCTCCGCGTCGACCGCAACCACCGCCTCCGCTCCCATCCCCGCCACCGTCCCGAGCCAGCTCTTCCGCCAAGCTGGCCGCCCTACACGCCAGACTGTCGCTCCCGAAGAAGGTGCCGATAGAGACGCTGGCCAGGGTGCTGATCAGTCCGACGGCCGATCCGAACCCGGCGTTTAACAACTCTACCCTCTCCTACTTGGGAAGCTGCATCATCAACTACCACGTCCTCGAATACCTCGTCTGCAAATGGCCTCGGCTGCCCATCGCCATCTTGTACGAGACGCTGAGAGCGTACGCCGGCGACGAGTCGCTTCACGAGGTCTGCAAACGATGGGGCGTCGAGGCCGCTGCCGCCCCCGGTGAAGAGGTCGATCCAGGCCTGCTGCAGTGGAAAGCGGAACCTACGAAGCCGTCGGAAGCTTGGTGGGGTTACGTTCGTCCCGACGCCGAACGGGCTGCGTCCTTTCGTCGTGGTCTCAGCAGTCGTATCGTCCTCGACGACGACTTTGGCGACTTGATCGAGAAGCCCGGCGCCGACGTCGATCAGGAATTCGATCGCCTGTATAGTCAGGCCCACGCCTCCGTCGTCCAAGCCGCCGTCGGCGCCATCTACTCCCATTGCGGTCGCGAGGCCGCAAAGTCCTTCATCATCTCACACATCCTTTCACGCAGCTTCGACCCTTCCGTCCTCTTCGCCTTCAAGTTGCCGACGCGTGAGATCAGCATGCTCTGCGCGCGCGAGGGCTTCCAGCCGCCAGTCGCCCGCCTCGAGAGCGAGACGGGTCGGCTTTCACGTACCCCGGTCTACGTCGTCGCCATCTATAGCGGCCAGGAGAAGCTGGGTGAAGGTGCCGGCCCGAACCTCGACATTGCCCGCCGCAAGGCTTGTATGGTATCCCTCAAGGCATGGTATCTCTACAGCCCCGGCAACAAGGTGCGCGTGCCGAGCGACATGCTCGAAGAAGAAGCGAAACCATGGACGCCGCCACACATTGACATAGGCGAGATCATCTGATGGGTGGAAATAGTGTTGGATGCATTGGCTCCGAGGCGCAAATTCCCCCACAGCCCTCCCACCTTCTCCCCTTCCTTTGAAAGAGGCTATGTACATTAAGCATGCTATTTCACCAGGTTCATCTAACCCGCTTCGAGGGAGGCCGAAGAAAAGGAGGGAAAAGGGGGATGTGATGCCCCCCCCCCCCCGGAAATGATATCCCCCTTCTGTTGTCGCCATAAAGCGCGCCTCTCTCTCCCTCTCCCCCTCCGTTGCCTAGCTGAACTGGTCTCCATCTCCGAGAAGAGCGGCCTCTCTGAGGCTGGCCATCCTGCGCAACATGTCGTCTCGCACTTTTTTCTCCGCCTGCTGACGAAGCTGCTTCTTGCGCTCGTAGACGGCGCGAATCGTCGACTTGATCTGCTCCTTTCCCTCGTCGTAGTTGGCCTTCGCCAGCCGTACGACGCCGTCGATCTGCTCGGGGGTGTAGACAAAGTTCCACGTGCTGAGAAACTCGGATGAGCCCGGCGAGACGTCGGGCGCCTTTTCGTTGCTGAGAAAGGGGAGGTAGACGACAGCTATGCCGGCCTGCGGGTCCAACAGCCTCCACGAGTCCGAGTCTGCAACAGCCTTCGGCGGCGGCGGCGGTTCCGACGACCGTTCTTGCGTCGTGCCGACCCAGACGGTGCAATAGCCCAAGTCGCCGGCTTCGGCTTTGCGCGGCGCCCCCGACTTGTTGGTCTCCTCTTGGAGGGTCGCTTGCTTGGCTTCGGCCTCTCGCACCTTTTGTTGGGCCTCACGCGCCGTGCTAGCCTGGGCGTCTGCGAGCTCCGCCGACGTCTGCTCCACCGAATCCTCAACCTGAGGCCATCCGATGCCGACTGGCCACCCCTTGACACCCCGTTGGCGAGCGTAGCCGTCGGCGACGGATAGCCAGTTGTCCGTCTTGATGTCGGCCGAGGCATCGAATGCAATGAGGATGTCGACATCGCGCCCCGGCCGCAAGAGGGGATATATGGGTAGGTTGTTGGACATGCCCGCATCCATCAGCTGGATGTACTCTTTCTCGTAGATGTTCTTGGGCGTCGTCTTGGGCAGTTTCCCCTGCATCTTGAAGGCGAAGTTGGGAATTCTGGCGGGGTCGATGGGATGGACTTTGCTCAGGTCGGCATTCTTTCCCGTTACCATCTCGTCGACGGCGCCGAAACCCGACAGGCTCAGAACGATAGGTCTGATTTCCCGGTAGTAATGGCTGAGTGTTGCGCAAAAGGCACTTCCAAATATACCCATCAACAGCGGCATCCTGATTTCCGGCATGTGAAAGCCATGATCGAGGGGCACGTCTTCGCCATCACTGAACCTCCTGCCGACGGCCCAAGTCGGAATGCCTGCGCCAAACTCTTCGCAGAAGAATTCGTACGGCGTGAACTCGTACCACTGAAACCAGGATTCCCGTCGAGCCCTATCCTTTGCCTTTTCAGCGTCCGACGCCGTCACGTCACTGTCCTCGAGCTCCGGGATCTCGTGCCGCACAGCGGTGTAGATGGGCAAGGGGCGCTGCCCGAACTCGACGAACTTTCGCTGGTTCGACAGCTTGAAATCTCGGTCGTTGACGCCAAGCTCTCCCCGAGGCACCAAGTATCGGGCACCCAACAGCAGACCATATATATCGACAAGGCCAAAGTCGGCCCCGTCGTCACCGATCAGCTTCTCCACCAAGCCGGCCAAGAGATATTTGCTAGTAGGCAACGAGATGAGGGAGTGAAAAGCCACGGGTGGATAGGCGATGTGGGTGGCGGCGCGAGCCTTGACATGGCTCAAGAGTGCGCTGATGCTCCCCTTTGCAATGGACGACAAATAGAGTGCTTGCAGCCAGCAAGAACCGCTTACGCCCGAGGTGTATGTCACGCAATCAAAGAGCCCGTCCTCCTCGGCTGCTAGGAGGGATCCGGTTCCAGCGATGAGCGCTCGCAGGCCGCCGCCGGAGCCGCAGGTGGCGATTGTCGGGACATCACTGGGATGAATGTCGGTTTCTTTCAAGCCCAGATACTTTGCCAGGGCAGGCCGAACCACGACCCGCCGTCTGGCGAGATACTCCTTTTCCTCATCACACAAATCACTGGAAACTCGAACGCGGGCCGAGTATTGGATCTCGGGGTTGATATGAGGGTCATGCGCCTCCTGCCAAATCTCATCGGCCAGCGAGCCTGGCGACATTGACAGCTCACGCTGGAGCTTCTTGACGTAGCTCGGAATCAACTTGGACCACTCGGGCAGAATAGAGCCGAAGACTTTTTCGGACAAGTCGGACCACTCGACGTCTAGGGCCACAGACAGAGACTCAAACCTACCGGCAAAACTTGCCCAGGCAGACTGATCAGGCACGGTCTCATCAGTGGCCGAGGAGCGGATCCCTTCATCTCGAACTTTCTCTGTGGTCGTAACGTGGCTAGTGGTGGAGAGGCGTGCGAAATCATCAGATGGGTAAAGCCACCAGACGAACAGCCCGCCTGCAGCCACAGCCAGGGGGGCGGTGGAAACCAGACGACGAGAAAAGACCGTTCGTCTAGAGTGCGCCACATGCAGCCTGTTGCGACTGGCAGCACGCAATGTCGAAATGCGAGCCGCCCAGGTGGCTGCGAAGTCTCTCAAGCGACGCATGATGAGCAAAGACATGCCAAGTCAACCGAGTCTTGGAAGAGCCGTGTCCATGGCGAGGCGATGGCCGGGAAGGCGAACCTCGAAGCTTCGGTCTTCGGTCGTCGTCTTCTCGAGCGGGAGAAAGAAGGAAAGATATAAGAACAGAGAGAGCGTCTTTTCTCTGAAGTCCGGAAGGGATCGAAGGTGGTATCGAGAAACGAATATCGCCTGCTTGCGGCTTGCATGCTTGCGAGCCCCTCCCAGCCAAGGTCAGTCAAGGAGTGCAGATGAGTCAGCGACGTTCCTGGGAAACTCGTCCATTATCATTCTCCGGCCTTTTTTTCTTTCGAATAAATCCCTTCTTAATCACCTCTCATTATGGCGGCAAAGAGTCAATGTATGTCTGCATGTGTATGCATGTTCAATCGTCGGTTGGTAAGGTAGACTCTGACTACGACGGTAGAGCTAGAGCTAGAGCTTTTGGCGCCAAAGAGAGAGGAGATACGCTATGCTTGTCCATATCTGCACCGTCATAAAAGGCCTCAGTCAAAGGCGACCGAAGTGAATCATCAAAGACATTGTTCCCTTTCTGACCAGCTAGGTAGGTAATCAGTTGAGCAGACACAGAAGCCGGTAAAAGGCAGCTTCAGTTTCAACTCACACGTGGATCTGAGAATCTGTTTGATCTTCCTTTTCTCTCCTAGAAGTCAGATCCCTGCCTGAGCCTTGACCCTGAAGTGAGTGACAGTGACCCTGACCCTCTAAAAGGCCAGTATCGGCAGCGGAGAGCGGAGAACGGAGAGCGGGGCTGCCGGGCGGTGAAGCTTTTGTGCCTGATTACTAGTGATTACTAGTAGTTATTACATCAGATTTTCCGCAAAATACTGCACCTGCCTATCCGTACACCCTCTTAAACCTACCTCTCCCATTTTTCCTTCATTGCCCTTTGATTTTGCACCTTGCGCCACAAATTTTCTCTCCTCTCTCCTACCCTCTCTCTTGCCCGTCCTCCACCTTTCTCCTCAGATTTCACACTGCGGCTCGAGGTCAACTCGATCAGTCACCTTATATCCTCGCTGCTGCCTTGTCTACCAGCTCCTCCTTCAAAAGAAGGAAAAAAAAAACAATATTCGAATCCTCAAGAAATCCCGTCGATAAAGCTACCGGCTCGAGCCAAAATGAACGAGTCCGAGGCCCCAGCAAAGCCTGTAGAGGCTGAGCAGGTACCTCAGATCTCTGCCGACGAAAAGCCCCAATCGGTGACCGAGAAGCCGCAGATCGAAGAGGAGCATCAGCCCATCAAAGCTGAGCCCGATTCCGAGGAAAAAGGCCCGCAGTCCATCAAGGCCGAGCCAGAGTCGGAAGACAAGAAGCCATTCATCAAGGCTGAGTCTGAATCGGAGGAGAAGAAGCTTGAGGCCGTCAAAAGTGAGCCCGAATCCGACGAAAAGAAATCAGAAGCCATCGAATCGAGGCCCGACTCCGAGAAAAAAAGTGTGGAAGTAATTAAAACCGAAACCAAGTCTGAGGATGCAAAGACGGAGCAGATGAAGGGGTCTGCGTCTCACAAAGACGATGCCGATACAACAATGATCAGAACCAAGGCCAAGATAGACTTTGATAATCGACGCAACAACCGCAAATTCGATCCTAGTGTTCGCGAGGTCACGGATGATCCTGTGGCCATCAGGAAGCAGGTAATTCGATTCTAGTCCGGAAAAAGCAGACCTTCGACGGCTGACCGCTTTATTCATGACAGGTCGAGTTCTATTTCGGTGACTGGAACTTTCCCCAGGATAAGTTCATGTGGCAAACTTGCGAGGGCACGGCAAACAAACCGATGCCGATATCCAAGATCCACTCTTTCAAACGCATGCGCACCTTCCAGCCCTACAGCGCTGTTGTGGCAGCCTTGCGCGAAAGCAGCTTTCTCGAGGTGACCGGCGACGAGGGCAAGGAGTTGGTCAAACGCAAGGTCGCCTACAAGCCCATGGCCGAAGCGCGGGCCAAGGCCGAGGCCGCCACGGTTTACGTCAAAGGCTTCGGTGACGAGAATCCCGACACCCAGTTCGACCTCGAGAGTTTCTTCGCCAAGTACGGGGAGATCAAAGGTCTCAAGCTGCGCCGCACTAATGAGGGGCTCTTCAAGGGATCCGTCTTCGTAACATTCCCCGACGAGGAGGCAGCCAAGAAGTTCATCGAAATGGACCCGGCACCGACTTACAAGGGACACGAGCTCAAGATCATGTTCAAGCGGGACTATTGCGAGGAGAAGAGCGAGCTTATTCGTCAGGGCAAGATTGAACCTAACGGACAGACGCGCAAGAGGTTCTTCGAAGGCGGAAGCGGCACAAAGAGAGGAGGGAAGCGAGACAACCGACACGACGGTCATCACGACAGCGGCGACTGGAAGAAGCGACGCGAGGAGGATCAGAAGAATGGCTTCCATGATCGACGTGACGGCGGCCGGGGTCGCGGCGCACGCGGCCGGGATCGGGGTCGTGGTCGGGGTCGTGGCCGGGGCGCAGGTCGTGGCGGCCGTGATGGGGCTGGCAAGGGCAGAGACAGTCGCCGGGAGGAGGGCGAACGTCGCGACGACACCAACGAGTATGACAGGACCCCGGCCGTGGATGACGATGAGAACCGCGCCGCTGACAGTTTTCCCAGTGCCAAGCCTCGGATTCAGTCGACGAAGAGCGAGGACACCGCCGCACCGGTCACTGCCGGCGTCAAGCGACCCCGCGATGAAGACGGCGCTGCTCCCACCGATGTGCCGCCGGCGAAGAAGGTCGACGTCAAGGAGGAAGTCAAGGTCGAGCAGACGTAGTAGGCGATGGGGAAGAGGGACGGACGTTGTCGACTCTCGCGCGAGTGGATGTGGTGAAAGAAGGGATAGACGAGTCACGGCCTGGGATGATGTCGTCCCCTTTTGCTACCTCACTCGGAGTTATTTGCTTCTGTCTTATGATGGATGTTTTGCCTTGTCCATGGCTTTCGCAGAGTTTCGAGCAGAGGAATCATTTACCAGAGACTCGTGCTTCATGAATTAGAATGTCGAATACAAAAATAAGAAAGTGAAGTTTTGACGACCCATCTACGACCCGTAGGTAGAGAGAGAGGAATAATGAGGGCATGGCTGTGTAAAAATTGCATTGTAACGAGGATCATGCCCACAACGCCACGCTCCGAGCCCTCGCCTCCCCCGTCCCCTTTGCCCACCATTGGGACTGGTTTTGTACATTCATGGGCGTTTCATAGGTAGCCTTGTCTTAGCAACTAGCCCCGTGAAGAGCGGCCAAACATGCGGCGGATACCAAGATGTACATGTGTGCTTGCGCAGGCAATCATCATCGACCGAGTTGTTGTCCAGAACGGCTGACGACCAGGTGGCTTGCCAAGAGATTTTGCCAAGAGATATGGCGTGTTCCTCGGGTCCCATGCGATCGAGTTTATGCGAGTATGTATGTCCTTGCAATTCCTCCTCAGCTGTAGTAGGGGTGCAGATGCAGAGCGGTGGGCAAGTGTAGCAACTTGGTGGTCCGGACGCGGGCCGGGATATGTACTCCTCAGCTCCTCTCGGCCTGTCCATCGAGGGCAAGTCAAACTTTTTTGTTATACATGTCTGTAGCGAAATCATCACACGTTTTCCTTAAAAACAGACGGTCTGTCGGGGCTATCGGCCTTGGATCTGTGCTTCTGAGGTGTCGAGGCGTCGATGGGTCGGGGACTCAAGCCTCGGAGACTGGAGCCGGCCTCGTCGTCGAAGGGGTTTCGCGACCCGACGGGGCTGCGAGTCGGTTGACGACCTCTGTGTTGTCCGTCGTCGTAATCGGCAGAAGGACCGGAAGCGAGGTTGACGGAGTAGCCGGCCCCTCTGTAGTCGCTTGTAGAGCGGCCGCGGACGGGGGCGCTCAGCTCCTGTTCTTCGTAGTAGCCGCCATAGCCATCGGCTTCGTGACCGACGCGCGCATCCCAAGCTTCGTCGGGATCGAGGGGACCGAAGCCGCGACGACCACGGACACCACCGTCGCGCAGGCTCTGCTCATAGGCGCCGGCGGCGGAGCGGTTGTTGCGATCTTTGAAGCGGCGGACCTGATCGTTGAACCAGCCGACGACACCGCCGGGGGCAGGTCGAGGAGGGCCGTAGTGATCGTCGTTGTGCCGCCAAGGAAGATATGAAGAGAGACCAGGAGGAGGGAGCTAGAAATGGTAGATAAGACGAGGGTCAGCGAGCGTCATTCACATGATTTATTATGGTTTGCTTTCCAAGGTGACACTTACGCCAAGCCTGCGGGCGCGCAGCTGGGCAAAGACGAACCAGCCGACGGCTGAGATGGAGAGAATCACAAATAGAGCGATGATGATTCCGCCAATTACGGAGACCATGATGATTGGAGCTGAGTGACGAGACGGAGAGAAGGAGGATGAAGCGAATGTGTGAGAGTGTGTATTGAACTGTAAGGAGTAGGGAGGTATGTATCCGTATGTTTGTATATATTTTCTTTCTCAGGATGAAGAAGAGAGAAGAAGAGAGAGAGAGAGACGTAAGAGAGAGAGAAAGAGTGAGAGAAGGGGGGGGGAAGATGAAGACGAACGAAGAACAAGCCAAGAAAAAGGAACACGCCCAGGCATGGATGGAGGATGAGTCGTGCCTCGTATTCGTTCATGACGCTCCAGAAAAAAAAACCACATGATGACTAAGAAAATAAACCTTGGGCTCCAGGGCGGGGTTTTTTTTGGACTTCCCGCTTGCATCGTGCAGAAAGTCTTCAGCAGGCATTGTGTCTGTGTGTGTGCACATGTATAAATGGCCGATCCTCGGCCTCCCCTCATCACGATGACTCGTCTTCCAATGTCATCATCATCAGATAGGAGAGAAACCCTTCGCGAAAGATGCGGACCTTTCGAGGGACCGCAGTGCTTGAACGGCGTCTGGTCGACGATGCCCTTCGTCCGAAACACTCTGTCCGGCCTTTGAGCGGCGCCTTCGTCTCGCGTGCGAAAAAGGCGGCGCTGGATAGAGTATCGTCGTGTTCCAGCCTTTGTTTTGACCTGTTCTCATCAGATTTCCTAACCTCTCTGCTAGGACGTCATCGTCTCCGTGCTAGAGTCTTCGGCTACTAGACGCGAAGCCAAGGGATATCTTCAGAAATATGCCTCTCCCTTGTCCAAGCCGTCGTCCTTTCTTCAGGACCCTCGGCAGGCGCAGGATAAAAAGGCTCCGGACAAGACGCTCCCCCATGTAGCCGTCGTCAAGCTGCGGATGCCGCAGCAGCTGCCTCAAGACAATCTCATCGGCATCGCTCGGACCCTCTCCCAGCTGCGCATGCTGGGTCTCATTGCCGTCGTCGTTGTCGACAGCCATGTCGGCGCGAGCCGTCAGGAACTGCAAGACGACGCTTGGCGCCTCTGCGAGGCTGTCGATGCTTCTCTCGACCAGCCAGGAGCCAAGTTGGTCGACAACCTATTCGCCACCTCTTCCCCTGCGAAGCCCATCGTGCCGGCTTCCATCTTCTCCCATCGGATGCGCGTTGACGATGGAGGTCTACTTGAACGGGCCCTACAGCATGGGATAATAGTGATAGCCCCGTCTGTCGCTCGCAGCGATGAACTGTCTGCTCCTCGGCCGGCCGAGGCGCACGAGACGGTCCTCTCTCTGACCAAGTTTCTGAATGGCATGCAGTTTGACGGGCCAATTGATCATGGCACCGGCGACTGGCGACCCAGGAGGATCGCCTCGGTAGAGAGGCTGATCATTCTGGATCCCCTAGGAGGAATCCCCTTGCCGGGCCGGGTAGACCTTTGTCATCGGTTTGTCAACCTCGAGCAGGAGTACGGCGCCTTGATGCATTACTTTAAGACCTCCAAAGAGGACGATGAGATGTCAGCGTCGCAAGACATGCACGCGGCAAATCTCCGTCTCGCCAGGGACAGTCTCTCTATGCTGCCGCCGTCATCTTCGGTTCTCATCACTACACCGCTGGCGGCGGCCAACCCGAGCCCAACCATACCGTCTGATGCTTCACCCAACGCCTCGTTTGGCTTCGCCGAAATGGTCAAGACGAGACGAAAACGAAATCCGCTGCTGCATAACCTCCTCACCGACAAGCCCGTTACGTCACCTTCCCTCCCCTTGCAGAGGATCCAAGGCGAGCCAGCTGGCGACAGCCAGACAACGGGTTTGAGCGATGCCACCCTTGTCAAACGCGGCTTGCCGGTGACGATATATCCCGATCCCAGCATCAGCCCTTGGCAGCCTCCTGGGCCAGACTCGCCGCGGCTTCGGCTTACAGATAACTGCATCGACCTGCCCCGCCTGATCCATCTTATAGAGGATTCTTTTGGTCGCAAACTCGACGTCAAGGGCTACATGGACCGTATCAACGACAAGTTGGCTGGTATCATTATCGCGGGAGAGTACGAGGGCGGTGCCATTTTCACATGGGAGCGACCTGACACGGTTAATGAGGAGGAGGCATATTCACAGGGACGACTGGTCCCCTATCTTGACAAGTTTGCCGTCCTCAGAAACCTTCAGGGGAGCGGCGGCGTGGCCGACGTCGTCTTCAACGCCATGGTCCGAGACTGTTTTCCCGGCGGAGTGTGTTGGCGAAGTCGAAAGACGAACCCGGTCAACCGATGGTATTTCGAGCGGTCGACGGGCACCTGCAAGCTTTCGGACTCCAACTGGACCATGTTCTGGACGACCATGGGTCTTGGCAATCGCCATCCTGTTCTTCAAGATTATGAGGCTGTATGTAGGGGCGTGCGGCCGTCGTGGGCCGATGACGGACCTGGTACGCAAGACGATTAGACGGCAATGTCTGTCTCATGTGTTACAGATTTGGTTATAGCTGTGCATACGTGCAGAATAGGGCCCTGCTAGTCGTGCTAAATATAGCAAGGCGTTGATCGTCTCTGTAACACGCGGAGATTTTTAAAGTGGCTTCTTTGCCACGGCCCACTCCCGGTAATGTTTAACTCTATGCTCTTCACATGCCTGATCGAAGGGGACGAACACCGCTAGAATCATGTCCTGAAGAATAGCAACCATATATTCCATCGACATGGTTCATGCCGAGTCTTGTATCGTCCTAAACCAACAAGCCTTTGGGAGAGTATGATGTAAGTATAGGGTAGCTACTCCCTCTTATGAGCTAGCCTCGATCATCAACGACTAGCCAACTCATCTCCCTAAGACACGGAAGCCAACCTCATCGATCAGCATTCTCTTCCTAAGCTAAGGATGCTCGTCACCCTCATGGCGCTGGTCGCCGTCCTTGGGTAAAGCTCTCCCTTCCCCTTTCCCTCCCAGTCGGGCTTAACCCCTACCGAATGCTACACTCGCTAACAAGGAACGACGACGACGACGACGAACCCCTTTCCTCTAAAAATCCAGGCAGAAGCTCCTCGGACCGACGACATCATCGTCAGCAACGCGCGTGCTAGACTGGGGCCAATACACACCCTTCACGCCGATCCCATCCGAAATCCCCCCCTCGACGCCCAGAGGATGCAGACTAACGTTCGGACTCATCCTCTCGCGCCACGGAGCACGGTACGCGACGAAGGGGATGGCGGAGGGCGAATACCATCCCCTCTTCAACAAGATACGAAGCTCCGTTTCGGAATTCGGTCGTGGATTCGAGTTCCTTCGCGGGTTTGAACCTGCGTCGGAAACGGATCGGCTTACGGAGTTGGGAATGAGGGAAATGGTGGATTCGGGGAGGGCTTTTTCTCGTCGTTATCGTCGTCTTGGAACTGATGTCTTTGTTCGTGCTTCTGGTTCTGAGAGGGTGGTTATGTCTGCGAGGAACTTCACCTCGGGCTTTTACGACGGGACGAAGATGAAGAGGAAGACTTCAGAGGATGATGATGATGAGGACGAGGATTTTATCGTCATTCCTGAACGGGAGGGCTTCAACAACACGCTCGATCATCAGGGTTGCACCGCTTTCGAAGAAGGTCCTGCCGCTGATCTGGGCTCTTCCATGCGCATGCCGTGGCTGCGGATTTGGGCCACGCCCATCAGGGAGAGACTCAACCGGAACCTACCGGGCGCGAACCTATCGCTCGTCGAGACCGTCTACTTCATGGATCAGTGCCCCTTCAACAGCGTCATCGATCCAGACGCTGAACCCTCCGAATTCTGCGGCCTCTTCTCGCCTGAAGAATGGCGTGGCTACGGCTACTACCAGTCGCTGGGCAAATGGTACGGTTACGGCAACGGGAACCCCCTGGGCCCGACGCAGGGTGTGGGCTACGTCAACGAGCTCATCGCCCGCCTGACCGGACGTCCCGTCCAAGATCACACCACCACCAATTCCACCCTCGACTCTGATCCGAAGACCTTTCCTCTCGACAGAGCGCTCTACGCCGACTTCAGCCACGACAACACCATGATGTCCGTCTACGCCGCGCTCGGCTTGTACAACGCAACCGCGGAGCTGCCACTCAACCGCAGGCTCTCGCCCGACGAGGCGGACGGTTACTCCGCCGCCTGGGCAGTCCCCTTCGCCGGTCGCATGTACGTTGAGAAGATGACCTGCGGGCGCGGCGCCGACGAGTTGGTCAGGATCCTCGTCAATGACCGCGTTGTCCCGCTGCAGGGCTGCGGCGCAGACAAGCTGGGACGCTGTTCTTTGACCGCCTTTGTGGACAGCCTCGCCTTTGCAAGGGACGGAGGCCGGTGGGGGACGTGCTTTGCCGAGACCTAGACTTGCCCTTCCTATCTTATTCAAAACTTGCGAGAGAGATGGAGTATGGGAATAACCAGGATGCCGGGGAATCGAATTGGACGGAAGCAGAAATCGACAGGACATTAACTCTTCGCCTGCTCAACGAAACCTTTCAAAGGTGGTGAGTGACAAAGAAGAAAGAAATAGCAGAGACGCAACGCCTCGCATGGGCCATCCTTGTGAGCCGCTCTCATATTCCTTCTGGAGCCCCCCTTTTATTATTCGTCAGGCCTCCCTACCAGCTTCCGCTCCGTCGCACCGCACGTCGTTTTTGCCAAACGTCGCGCTTCGTTCCATCCGAGGTGCCAGCACTTGGGCAGATGGAGTCGTCGTCGTCGTCGGCGTGGTCCGCCCCGCCTCCTCGTCCATGTCCCAGGTTGACGCGGAGTCAAAGCTTTGCCGGCCGTTTGCGGCCGCATATCTGTTGTCGGTGCCCAAGCTGTGCTGAGGAAACAGCCAATCGGAAACGTGGGCAAAGGACTTCTTCTTGCGCAGAGGAGGTCGAGGCGTCAAGCGGCCCATTTGACCACCGTCTTGGCGCAGACGTGACTGCGTGGGAGAGGTTGGAGAGCCATCTCCCCACATCGTTGGCGCGCTGGACGGCGACAGCTCCCCGTCCGAGTAGACGCGCTGGGCGAATGACGGTGCGACGGGTGGCAAGGCGGGGACAGATGGCATCGGCTGCAGCGCTGAATCATGAGGGTCATCAACATGGTGTGTTTCAACTTTTCGACCAGGGAAACGAGGGACACGTACCAGGTAAGATGCGGCCCGTCGAGTGAGAGGTCGACGGCCGACTGTTGGTGTAGAGGCTTTGGCGCTCAACCACCTCGTCAATCTGTCTCTGCAGCCTCTCCACCTCCAGCATGGCATCGGCTACGCGCTCCCTTAGCGCAGCCACCTCGGGGGCGTTGGATATGCGATTGCGGCCTTGGGCCTTGGGCGGGATCCGGGGAGGCAACCCGTCCTGAGCGGGCGAGGCGCTGTTGACCTGCCGACGAGGAATGTGAAAGGACAGAGATGGCTCATTGCCTTGGTACAGCTGCAGAAGATGCTCGTCCCCGGCGCGACAGGAGAAGCGGGCCGGCGGAGGTGAGATGGTGCTGCTGTCGGAGTGAGCGAATTGGGCCGAAAGGGGCGTGTGCGAGTTCGACTCGAGAGGCATGGCGAAGTCAAACGGCGATAGACTGCCAAAAGACCTGAGATGACGAAAATTACTCGGTGCAGAGATCAACGGCCGGCGCGATGCTGCATCTGGAGAGGGTCTGCATTCTGAGACTTCCGAAAGCATTTGCTGACCAAAAGGTTGCCTGTCGACGACGGCTGAGGGTCGATTCGGCTCCGATCGGGCGCGGAGAGAGCCGATGACGCGGGTCTTTTTATTTCGGAAGCAAGGCATAAAGGGTGTGTAGCAGCAGAGAGATAACCACGAGGTCGGCGATTCGGCCGCGGCACCCGTCGAATACTGCATGGCTCGGCGGCAAAGTTGGAGATTTCATGCTGGAACAATGAAATGGAGGAGAAGGGGAAAAGGGGGGGAAAAATAAAAGAAGCGGCGAGGCGTCGAGGCAGATAAGAGGCCCAAAAGAGAATCACCAGTCCACTTGACGCTTCCACGAGAGGGAGCGCTCATGATAGGTCCAGACGTCGGTGAAAGGCGCTTAGAAGACGGAATCCGGATTGAGGACGGCCACACCCCTCTTGCCTAACCCCCCTCCATGTTCGTCAACCAATAAGACCTAAAGACTGGCAGCAAGTCGATGTCACGCATTTGGACGCGAACGGATTCGAGGGGCGCGTGGGCCAGTGCTCTATCGGCGTGACACCCTCAGCCGCGGATTCGAGCTCTGGTTGGTGGGAAGAGCCACATGATGCCGTCGTGGAGGTGTCCAATTTTCGTATGTGCGAATATGCGAGTGCGGCTGTCAGGAGATGCCCATGCCGTGTCTCTCCTCGTGGTTCGAACGAGGACGAACAGAGTCTGTATTGGCATATGAGAGGAGAGGAGTCTCGGCTGCCTGCCTGCCTCTAGACTCTCTGTGTATTCACTTTTCAGGCCTCAGAGACCGGCTGTGTGTGGTGGTAACTCGGTAAAGCCCCTGAGGCGAGTTAGTAATCAGTCAATTAATCTGTGGCGAGGCTGAGTCACACCCACCCTCTAATTCTCTCCTTCAGCCTTCAGATGAGCGGTGACCAGCGGCAGTATTCTTCCCATGCCTTTTTTTTTTGCCCGACTTTTGGTAGGAAGAAAGCTTAGACAGCACTTTGAGTCTGAGATATCCAGAGGTCCTCCTTTTCTCCCCCATGGGAAAAAGACCGTCCACCGGCCCGCAAGGTCCTTCTGCTCCTCGGAAGCGTCAGCGGACAGCCGCCGTTGAGCCCCCGGCTGGTGAACTTGTCACATCCAGCGTCCACTTGCGCAACCTGCTAGTCTTCGATCAAGACCTGCGCAAGGCTCGACACGGTAAAACTTACCATTGGACGCTCTTGAACCTCTTGCCAACCCCTTTTATCTAGGTCTTCAGTCCTTCAAAAAGTTTCTCGACGACATCATTACCGATGAAGACAACCGAAAGGATAATCTCGCCATTCTACAGCAATACCTCGATGCCACCAAGCCGAAGGACGATAGTCAAGATGCCGTCTATCTCCAGGACATCATGGACATGTGGTCGTTCGCCGCTCAGGTCAACGACGATGGCGTCATGTCATCTGTCGCCGTCGTCCTGGCCCTACTGCTCCGCGTCGTTTCCGACTCGTTGAAGCTGGTGTCGCACGGCCTGGGCGTCTGTCAGACACTTCTCCAGGAGAGACAGCTCAAGTGTCTGTCGAAAAACCTGGCCTCAGAAAGCAGGAAAGCCTTCATAATCTCTCCCACCCTACGGCTCCTTCGAGAGGCCGCTTGTCTTGACGGCGGCGCCCAGGCCAAGAGCATCGTCCGAGCCAGCGACCATACCTTCGCATCTCTCTCCCGAAACTTGGAGCTGGGACACGCAGGCCCGGGCCTCGAGGATCCGGGGAAATCGTCAATCAGGACGAATGCCGTTCGCTTCTTTCTGGCTTGTGTCAAACACCTCAACTCCCAAGGCCGAAAGGAGCTCCTTTCACAGAGACATCTCTTTTCTCGCCTAACTTACAGCATCAAGTCTGATCCACCACAAGTAGCGTTGGAGATATTAGATGTACTTCAATCCTGTGTGCTCATGGACTCCAAGATACCCCGAGAAGCCAAGTTTCGAAACTTCAACACGCGGACACTCTTGAGAATACTGGCCCTTTACAGCTTGCCTGGCGGCGATACAGACGAGGAAAATCCGGTGAGCCAAAGGGCCCACGAATTCCTCATGTGCGTCTGCACGACACCCGTTGCTGGCGTCCTCTATTCCTACAAGGGTCTGTATCCAAAGGAGTCGGAAGACGAACAATCGGACAATGCATCCTCCAGGCAAGTCGAAACTCGCCTTGATGACAAGCAAACCGGCCAATTCGAGCAAGACGTTCCCGTTTACAACTTCGCCTTGGCCGAATTCGCCAACAAGCTTCGTCCTTGGGCCTGCACGAAACAGAGCCAGCTTCTGGTGGCCATGTTCACGGCCGCGCCCGAGCTGATAGCCAAGTACTTCCACGACAACCGATTCTTCACTTTTGAGCCCAAGGATTCCATGACCTGGGTTGGATACGCCGCCTTTTTGTTTGATGCCATCAACATTCCGCTTCCTCCCTCGTTTGGGAATCCTTCTCGCTATGCCCAGGGCCCTCCTCCTATGTCTGTTCTGCTGGACAATATACTGCCTCCTGCAGTGACTCAAAAGGTCCTCGTCCGATGTTTCTTGCTCAAGTCGGACGTAACGTCCCTCTTCGCCGCCAAGATTCTTGTCGCTGCTCTCGAAAAGCTTGCCGTCGCGCTCCGGATGCACAGATCAGCCCAGGGTCGCGCAAAGGTCAAATGGACGGAAGCCGCCAGACGGCTGGAGGATGCTTTCTGCCAGCGGGTGCCCGACATGAAGGAGATTGTTCTGTGGTACAGGGGCATATCCGCTGAAAATTCGATGCACAAGACGCTGGCCAGCCGTCTCTTGCTTCTCTACTACAGAGTGATTCCTCGAGTGGCTCTGACCGCCAACTTTGACGTCTCGCCCTTACTGTCGTCGGTGTTGGAAGGCCTGAGAAAAACAGATTCAGCGCCTGATGACAGACAACTCAGTCTGATCGAGTTGGAGAGTCTTGTGACGATAGCCAGCTACTCGCCTGGGATGAGATGGTTTTCCAGAACGGACAGCTCACGTCATGATACTCCAACCTCGGCATTCGTCGCGCTGCTACAGCTTCTCTGTGGCGACCAAGGCGATGCTCTCGTCTTTCATATCAGAGACGCGCTGGCCAGTGTTGCCGTGGAGAGCCAGCTCGTCTCCAAGGCCACGGGGCTGAAGCCGCTGCTTGCAGCTCTGCAACTCACCACCGATCAGGTCAAGGCCGAAGAAATGGGTGTGGTTTGGAGCTTCCTGGACAACTGCATAAGCCGCTGCGTCGCGTCTCCGATCAAATACATTGATGCCATGGAAACACTGTTGGGTGATGCGTCTCTGGAGGAGGATAGTTCGCCGTCCCTACTCAGCTTCGCTTTGGTAGAGCAGCTGCCGTACGCAGCGAGTTCGGGTGAGAAGAAGGCACTGAAACCTCATGCTCGCTTCCTCTCACTTTACTTCAACGCCTGTTACCTATGGGAAGGCAACGATGGCCTGCTGCGGGCGCTTCACCAGCAACTCAGCTGCCATTTTCCGTCTAGCAAAGCAAAGTTGACCGATCTGGGAGATCAAAGTGATCTCGCGGCGTTGAAAGCGCAAGACTCGCCGAAGGAACGAAACGAAGGGTCTGCCCGCGCGGCTGACGGACAGAAACCCGTGTCAGACGAGGTGGACCTACAGCAAGCGCTGCAAGTTCCTCCCCTGGAGGAAGCGGACCCGACGGCTCTCACGAAATGGATATCGAAGACGGTCGAGGACGTCATCGAAGACGGCTGGGCGACGAAGCTGATTCGACTCCTCCTATCGGAGCACACGCACATACGGAAAGAGGCCCTCACCGGCATCCTCAAGGTAACAGCCCGGATGAAGGAGTCCTCCTACCAAGACGGCTCCCAGATCTGGCTCCTCCTCTCCGAATTGGCCGAGTCGTCCAGGCCGCTGGTCGAGTCCGGACCTGTGCCCTCAGCCCTGGTCGCCTTCGCCACGCACGCCATGGAGGTTCTTCAGAACCCGCTCCATCCTCTGTACGCAAAGGTGAACCGCTTCCTTACCCGCAGCCCCGTCTGGCCACCGGACAAGATCCCGCTCGCGCACGACATCCTCCACGGCGAACCTTCAGAGGACGATAGATATTATACCGAGCTAGCCTGGCTCCTCACCTACCTCCTCGAAAGCCTCAGAACAAGTCTCGACCTAGACGTCTTCCGCGCCAAGAGGTGGTTCGAGAAGATGCTCGCTCTGGGATCAAACCCCCATCTCAGAGCAGGTCTCCGCAACAGGCTCCTCGCCATCGTCTACCGCGCAACCTGCATAAACGGCGGCAGCACCACGCTCGTCACCCGCTTCGGCGTCCTCGCTTGGCTCCAGGGCCAGAGGGTATCTTCGGACACGGCCTTCGAGGCGGACGTATGCCGGCGTCTGATGAGACGTGTGTGGGATACTTGCGATCAGCAACGCGTCACGGTCTGGAGTCACGATGGAGCGAGGAAGTTGGTTTACGGTGTTGACGATGGTGTACGTGCTTGAAGCACAGGTAACACAATGCCAGTCAGAGATGAAGAAAAAGATCAGGGAAGCGTGAGGCCGAGGTAGTAGAAGCCTATAATCAACAGAGCTCGCCATCTCGAACCCAACATTCCATTATCGAGATATCATTGACTCACAAAACCCAACATCACCCGTCTAGATCCAACAAGAAAGAAAAATCGAAAAAAAAAAAAACACAACACAACAACACCCTCCCAAGCAAACGCTTCATTTCCAAGGATTTCTTCTCTCTTCTCTCTTCTCTCTTCCCTCTTCATCTGCTCTCTCTGTATCTTTCTTTCTCTGCAGTCGTAAGGCATTCGGACCCCCCAACTGAGTCCATAACATTTCAAAAAAGGGAAAAAAAAATTATACAATATATATATAAGAATAGAAAGGAGAAACAAAAGGGGGGGGGGGGGGGAGGAACAGAGCTTTACGAATCTCATCCGTTTCCCCCCCCCTTTTTTTGTTTTCTCTTCTTCGCCTTCTTGACCCGAGAAGATGTGGAATGGAAAAAAAAAAGAGGATGGGGAGGCGAGGGGGATTTCGAAATGTGCAGTCAAAATATCAGTGACGTACGACATGTGCTGGCTGGTGCCACTAAAGTTGGCCGGATAGGATAGCCTCGGTTGCTGTGAAAGAAGGGGTCAGATATGGGGATATTCGATGTGACACGGGGAGGGGAAAAAAAAACACATACCGCTGTTGATATAGGCTCGCTTCGTATCTAGCGGCACGTCGAACCGACGCTCCAGCTCCTGCTTGACACCCTTCTTCGTCACCGTCATCAGGTCGGCCGTCCGGAGAATCTCGCGAATCTCGGCCAAGAGGGCGTCGTCGCTCGGTAGGCCGACCATGTCATCCGGGTTGAAATACTGCGACCCGCTGAAGTGGCTCATCCGGTTGCCCGGCACCTCTGACGCGGCGAGAGACATCCTCGACACGTTGCGAGAGTCGTACGGCAGGTGAGCCGTCGAAGGGTGACCGGTGAAGCCCGTCGTCGACGCTGGTCTGCTGGGGAAGGCGTATTCGGAAACCAGAGCCTGAGCCTTGGTGCCGTAGCTGAAGCCCGAGATCTCGGACCGGGTATCTTCGCGAGACGTCTGCGTCTCCCAGAGCTCTGCTTGGTACTCTTCCCACTTCTTACGCGGGATCGAGCTCGGGTCGAATTTGCCCTCGTCCGAGATGACGACCTTCTTGCCCTTTTCGCCGGCCACCACACGCGTGTTGCCCCAGTTAAAGTCGTCCATGTGCCAAAAGGCATAGAGGGGAAGACCGAAGCTGAAGACGGGGATGGCGAGGACGTAGAGGATCATCCAGCCGACCATCTCCCACTTGCGGCGCAGGATGAAGATGATGGCCTGGAGACCGTAGATGGCGCCGAGCAAAACGAAGGCGGTGATGGGCACCACCGTCGCCCTCGTAGCGACGAGCGTCACGAGGTAGACGATGTAGGCGATCGTCACCGGCTGGACGACGGTGCTGAGCAGGTCGATGAAGACGATGAAGCGCATGCTGAAGCAGCAGAAGCCGCAGAGCTGGTTCATCGGAATGAGCTCGATCAGGTTGTGCACGGTCGAGTTGATCCAACGTCGACGCTGCGAGAGGAAGACCTGCCACGAGTCGGGAGCGATGGTCCAGGCGTGCGCCGTGAAGATGTACTTGGTCTTGTACTTGGAGTGATACTTGAGCAGAAGCGTCGTCAGGTAACGATCCTCTCCGAGGTGCAACAGGTTCTTCATATGGAGCGTGTCGACACGAATGGTGGCATACGACTCGACCACCTCGCGGCTGACGAACAGCGGCTTGCCCGTCTCGGCCGCGCGGATGCGGTACATGGAGAAGCAGCCGGGAAGACAGGTGACGGAGCCGAAGAGACTCTCGAACGCCTTGGACAGGTTGTGTGAAATGTAGTACTCGTAAACTTGGATCATGGTGATGAACGACGACTTGGCGTTGGTCAGGGCCGTCTCGCCACAGACGGCGATGAGGCGCGTGTCGTCGAGGAAAGCGGAAACCATACGGGTGGCAGAGTCCGGCGCGACGACGGTGTCGGCGTCGATCTGCAGCATGAACTCGTAAAAGGTCGGGTTGACGCCGATGATGTTGCGGATCTGATGATACATCTCGAGCTCCAACGGGCTCATGGCCAAGTTGTAGTGCACGCGGTTGAGGAAGCGCATGATGACCATCTGGGAGTCTCGCTTCCCACGGTTGCCGGGACGCGCCACCTCGGAAGGCTTGCCGACCTTGACGATGACCATGAACGGGACGATATGACCCTGTACCTCGTACAAGCCCGAGTAGACCCTGCCCATGTTGTGTTGCTTCTGGCCTTCTCCCAGCGACTCGAAACTCAGCGGTTCGGGATCGACCGACTCGGAGACGCCGAGAATGTCGAGAACGATCCGAGGCGTCGGCCTGTCGTTTCCTTGACCGATAATCATGCCGTCACACACGACCACGAGAAGCTTCCGCTTGTCATCGTAGCGCATCCTGGCCGCAGAGTCAATGGCGCGACGGAGGGAGTCCTCGTCCTCGGTGTAGGCCGGGATCTGGCACAGCACGAATTTGTCAAGGTTCTCCGGTACGTTCTTCCCGCCAAACTGTAGCGCGGCGAAGAACTTGAACGCAATCACCGACGCCAAAAGACAGGAGACAGCCAGGACGAGGTATTCGGCAAACTGGCAACGCGTCGAGTTTCTCGTGTCGACGTCACCGACATAGAAAAGGTAGTCGAGGCAGGTCTGCATCCTCGACTTGACGTCTGGACCGATGGCCAGCGAGTCCCAATACTTTGTGATGTCGGCGCCGGCCTTGAGCTGGAACAGCTGCACCACGGCGGGATCCAGGAAATCCGTCAGCGAAGGGTCGCTTGGGGGCTTCTCTCCGGGTTTGGCGCGCATTTTACGCCCTCCATTAAGGTACGTCGTCAGGTCGTAGACTTTGCTCCCGATGATGGCGATCGTCTGCTGCTTCTGGGACAGCTTCTTCACGTACTCCGGCGAGTAACCGATGTTGCCCTTGCCCCAGTTCCCACGAAGCGTCAACAACGACTCCAGATACCAGTCCGGCCTGGAATCATTGGTAAAGTACCGGAAATCGTGGTACTTGGCGTTGACGTCCTGCAAGTTGATGAGACTCGGGGAGCCCGTCATATTGGTGTTCTTGTAGTCCAGTGTGACCTCGTCGTTGACGGAGCCGCTGGCTCCTTGACACAGAGCCGAGACCTGAACCGGGAAGAGAGAGCTGATGTCCTTGCCCGCGTAGTTCAGGAGGGTCTTGCTGCCGAGGTAGGACGGGTAATGATGGGGCGTGTAGGCGCCGAGGTCGATGACGTAGCCGCGAATGGAGACATACGCGCCTCTGCTGTTCTCCTTTCCGTCGTAGGCCGACAACTCCTCGGCGCTGAAGACGTTCTGCTTCGGGCAGATGAGCACGGGAAAGACGACGATGAAGAAGGCGGCAACCAGACACAAGAACCAGATGAGCATGTTGATGGCCACCTTTTCTCGCCACGCCATGCGGACGTCCTTGCGCGGCATCCGCCCCATCCAGCGGATGAGGAAGTCCGGGACGAACCAGGTCAGGAAATAAACGGTGAAGACCCATCGCTTGCGACTCGGACTGTCCTTGAACTCCTCCACCTCTTCGAGCGACTTCTCATTGCCGCGCTCGGCCATCTGTTCGCGCGTATCGAGGTTCTTGAACATGTCGCCGGCGCCAATGGCCGAGACGCCCGCTTCGGACCGCGTGTCATCGGAACCGGTAAAGTAGCCGGCTTTGGCCTTCTCTCCGTACATCAGAGGCGTATTCCCCGAAGCCAGAAGCTGTTCCTTGGAGGCGGCAAAGGCAAGCCCTTCGCCGCCGGCCAGCGCCTCGCCGCTCTCGTCGGCGCCGATACCGAACCGCCCTGGGCCCTTGTCGTCGGTCAAGTGGGCGACGTCCATCCAGCATCTCTCGCTCAGAAAGACGCCAGTGGAGCCTACTTGGACCTCGTTACTGGGCCAGCGCTTCTCGTCGATGACCATCTCGACCCGTTCGCGCTCGCTCCCGACGAGGATCGTCTCGGCATCGGCCATTCCAAGGAACTCGCCAAAGGGCAGGAAGAGGCTGAAGTCGGCGGAGCGTAGCCTCTGGCTGATCTCGGCGATGCCAAACGTCTGCACCTGCGTTCGCACACATTTGCTGTCGAACTGGTTAGCGATGCGACGGTCGTTTGGCTTCAGACAGAAGACGAAGTAAGTGTTCGTGCCCGGGTCCGTCACGGCCTTCTGCACGTTGTCGAGCGAAGACAGGAACTGGCCCGAGGCGCCCTGTTCCGTCGGAGCCTTTGCACCGCCTTGCTTCTTGCCGTCGCCCTTTTGTTCCATGGGATCCAGCGTGTCCTGTTGACGTCGATTGACCTTGGGACGGGAGCCCGATGGTGTCATGACGCTCGGGGCCCGCATGGGCTTCGAGCTGACAGAGGCCTGGAGGACGGCGTTCTTCTCACCAGGATGGGAGATGGTCTGCAGGGCGTCTTGGCCAAAGAGTCTTCCGATGAACTCGCTCTTGGTCGCGTTGAACATATTGAGGAGGTCGACCGAGATGACCTCGCTGTTCTCCTCGACCAAGCCTCTGATGGGGTAGTCTACCTCGCCGGCGAAGTGCTTGACGGTGAAGGAAGCCGCCGTGTTCTCTGTCAGGAAATTGCTGCCTGGCAGCTTCGCGGTGGACGAGCTGACTTCAATCGCCGGATTCTTGCCCTCGAAGCGCTTTCGGAGACTCTCGAGAAGCTGCATGTCGGTCCTGCATCGCCTCGTCTGATCATCGAGAATGCTGAGGAGACCGTTTCCAGGCTTGAGCAGGCCCTTGACGGCATCCGAGTTGTCGAAGTAGCTGGTGGGTGCGACGCTGACCTCCTCGGATTCGAGCATGTCCGCCTTGCGATCGAAGAAGTTGTGCAAGGCCAGGTTGTAGATGGCTTCGGTAGCCGCGTTGTTCAGAAGCTGATCCATAGTAGAATGCGTGGAAGGCTGCTGAGCAAAGCCCGGGAAATCGACGAGGGAAATCGTGTTGGCGACGCCCTCGTCCAAAGCGCAGATCCTCTGGTTGGCATTTTCGATGATCCAGGCGACCAAGAGAGCATAGAGAGTCCGGGCCAGTTCGTTGGCGTGGGCGCGAGCGCCGTTGGGATCGAGCATGACGGTCACGCGCTCCTTTTGTATCGTCTTGGTCTTGTAGCCGAGGGTACTCTGAAGATCTCCGGTGCTGACGCCCAGGAAAGCGGCAATTATACCCAGGGTATCTTTGTTCTTCACCGTGGTGGACGTGACGCCACCGTCATGCGAGAAACCGCCGCTCTCATCGCCAGTGGCGCTGGTGTTGCTGGTCGACTCGAACTCGAGCTGTCCGATGTGAAGGATGGCGGCCAAGACCTGGCAAACCTCGGCGATGTCGCCTCTCGGAAACTCGAGCTTCTTGAGTGCGCTCTTGAAGAGCTGAAAGCCGTCGGCATCGTTGATGCCCACCTTGAGCTGAGTCGGATGGCCGAGGTATTTCCATCTCTTGGCGCCATCAATACCCAGATGAGTCTTTTCAGCCTCGCTCGTGCCGGCCAGGAGGTAGTAGAGGATGTGGAAGTTGCGCTCGCCCGTCGGCACGTCCGTTATCCGGCTCCTCTCCAGCCTGTGGTCCAAGACTTTGCCGCCGATGAGGATGGGGTGTGTGGTGCTAGTGGTATCATATTGCAGTTCGTAGAAGAGGCCAGATTTGGAGGCGGTGGGTGTGGTAGCCGTCTTGGTCGTGGTGAGAGTGTCGAAGACGTAGGCAGCCAACGAGAGCTTTGTCGACAAAGCTGAGGGCGACTTGTCGAGCAGAGCCGAGAGCAAGTGGTTTCGGACGGTGGATTTGCCGGATCCCGACTCGCCCCTGAAGCACGACGAGTGAGCAAAGCGCAAGGCATTGTAAGGGGCCAGAGGAGCAACTTACAAGAAGACGACGGCTTGACTCTCTGACCGGTTGCCGAGCCTGAGCCAGGCATGATGGGCCATGTCCTCGGCGCCGGCCATGGCGCTGCCGGCCTTGCCGCCATCGGGACCCTTGGTGGAAGAGGTGAAGGTGTTGAGACAGACGAGGCCGTGGGAGGACAAGGTAGCGGTAGGATGGGACACATGGAAGCGGCTGGCTAGATGGCCGGTGATGTGAGTGTCGGACTGAAGGTGAGCCGGCAAGGAGGGTAACGATTGTTGAGTGTGAGGCCCTCCGCTGCCGGCGCCTAGAGGAGGAAGCGTGGCCATTGTCGAGAAGGCGAGTTGAGGGGATGAGTCGTGACACTCGACAGGCGAAGACGACTCAGATTCGAGGCCGGCGGCGGAGGAGGAGGATGCACGGCGGGCATCAAAGCGAGTGAAGTGAGGCGAAGACGGTTTGACGCGCCCTGAGTGAAAGATGGGGGATCAATGTTTGCTTTGGAAGGGGGGGGACACCCCTGGTCTGGGTAGGATCTTGGGTCTGGCGGACGAGAAGCGCGCGGGATTGGGGAGTGAAGCAGACACAGTGCGGGCGAGACGGCGGAGACATTCATGAACATGCCGAAGGAGAAGATCCCAACGTCAACAAAGCACCGCACCACATTTGGCACCTACACAAACACATACATAAGAGTACATATGCATGCATGCACACACACACACACAATCACACACACACGAGCCAGCGAATGCAGGAATTATGAGCTATGTAGGGGGAGAGGGGCGAATGTGTTACGGGGAGCGCTGCTCTTGGGCCTCTCTCTCTCTCTCTCTCTCTCTCCTCTCTCCTCCTCCTCCTCCTCCATCCGCCCCCCCATCCCTGTCTTTCCTTCGTATAATTGCATTGTATCCCTCCGTATCCGCGGGCCGAGAAGGAAAAAAAAAAAAGACCGTGTGACCTGGACAGTTGTCTCTGAGACAGCGGCAGCTTGAGACAGCCGACGCGAGAAGCCATGTCCCTATTCAGTCATTTTGTCTACTAGGTACGTACTGCTGCTGCTTTAACTGCAGGCTTTTTTCTTGTTGTGTTTTCTTCTTCTTGTTGTTTTTCGATTACAACGTCTGCATGTCAGTGGGAAGAGGGCACCTTAAAAAAGGGGGGTGAGATGCGCCATGGGCTATCCGTACTAATAGTTAGCACGGTGCTCGGTAAGTTAGCGCATCTACCTGCCCAGCGGGTAGTGCGCGATACTAGGGGACGGCGGCATGAGCTAAAACAGTCGTCTGTGAATTCAGGGGCTGGGCTGGGCTGGGCTAGGCTGGGCGAGGAGGAGGAGGAGAAGGACGAGGACGAGGACGAGGTACGGATAGAAGGGGAAACGAAATCAGGAAAAAGAGGGGAGCCAATTCGTGGAGACAGACTGGAGAGAGTTGACTGGAGACGAATCACACGTGGTCGCCGGGTCAAGCCACCGTCCACCAACAACTCCAAACAACTCCAGCTGAGATGTTTACATTGCACTGCAGAGTCAGCTCCACGCACACAGCCTCGCTGAATACGAGCACATCGGTCATAAATATAGTACCTAGGTAGCCTGATTAATTAGCCTGTGGTCCTCTGCCTTCTAGCCTCTACGGATAGAGGCCCTAGATATTCGTACGGATACCTAGGTACCTCTGTCTGTCACTGGCATAAGTCCTACATACAGCATATTCGGTATTAATGCATTCTCCTATTTTTTTTTCCCTTCTCGACTCGGTTCCTGGATCATCTCAGATCACTAACAAAGAAGGAAAAAAAAAAGAAGCTACTCTATCGGGCCAAAAAGCTAGGCATAGGTAGCAGGGTGGCATCGGCCTGAACTCCTCGCTAGACCCTTTTGCGATGGCGGTCTCGGCCGAGGATACCAGCCGAAAAAAAAGAACAACAATAACAACAATAGCAATACGGATACGAAGAGCGACAACCACCGGAATAACAACAACAACAATAACAAAGAGATCAACGGCAACGAGGTAGCAGTAGCAAGAACAGTCGAACAATTCTTCTTGCCGTCTGCCTTCACTGCAAGCGAGACTGTTTCTTCATCAACTTTGACGATGGCTTGCTACTATAAAATAATGCTCCTTGTTGGGCTGCTGCGTCATGTGTATGTAAGTCGGTAAGAACATTAGGTGCGGCTGGGCCGTTTCCCCCGCATTACCTCAGCGCCCGTTTTAGGGGCCGCTCCGATCGCCAGTTGGCGCCCATGGCGGATACGAAGCGGGATATTATGAATGCACGGGGCATTCGTAGAGTCTACCAGGTAGGGAACAGCATCGTCGTGTTCTTCCATCTTATGCATGTGTTGTTTGAAGCGAGGCAAGAACGTATGTACAGTACGGATATGGAGTGTCTCCTTATCCGCAATTCAGAAGGATACGGATACAATTATCACGGACTGCACAAACGATCTAGGGTCCTAATCCCTTGCGTCCCGTTAGAACATCATGCATACCTACATTAACACACACACACACACACACACACACAACCTGTACGGAGGAGGCTTGTACAACATGTAAGCCCGGCACGGCACGATGCAACGGGGAGCTGCCCACTGCAGGACTGGCAACCAAGGTACGGATACGGTTACAGACTCTCTACGGCTTCGCTACTAGCAGTGCGATGATACTATCCGTACTTATCCGTACAACGTCAAGGTTCGACCGATGAAAGACGCTCTCAGAGTCACTTGTCATTGCGTCGTCGTCTCTAATCCAATCCAGAGCACCCAATGACAGCTGTCATCTCGTTATTCAGGCACGCATAAGCGGCATAACTCATCCATGTATGTACATACTCCGTACTGTACATATGCACATATTCCGTACTCCGTACCGCTAAAAAGCATAACAACTGGCAGATCCATTCCGTGAAAAGAAGAGGCCTTAAAAAACTGTCGTAACGTACGAATAATCTCGGTCTGATACGGCTTACATCCTGAGACATCCCCTTTTACATCTTTGGTCCTCCTGGTCCGACCAACTCCTTGCGTCTCGCAGTCAGTCGCTCTCTCACACCCCCCCATCAAGCTTCCCCCCCCAGCGCCGTGACAACTTCGCTTCGCCCCGAAGAACGTCCGTCGTCGGCAAGCTTCGCCTTCGCTCGAGAGCCGTTCTTCTTCATCAACTCTCCTCTAGCCTAGGTATCGTCCTGCGCAACACCATCGACGGCTTCGCGATACTCACCGGTTACTGGCCACGAGGGACCGTCCCTCGCCGGCTTCAACCATGGCAAATCGAATGTCCATGTTCTCGGCTTCGTCCGACTCTCCCGCTGGTTCGCGCATCGGAGGGCCGCAGACTGCCCAGGTTTCCACCACGACCCTCCTGAATGCCATTCACAACATCTACCTGTCGTCCGACTCTCACCAACTCGACGCCAGCACCAGCCTCGTCGTCAACACATGGCTGACCGCCTCGAGGGACGGCCCTACCGTCGACGCCTCGTTGGCCGCGAGAGCCTGGGAGCATGCTCGTCGCCGCGCCGAGGACGGATGTGTCATTCTGGGGTTCGTTTCCACCTACAGACACCATCTACTCCATCTCTAACCCTCTTCTCCAGTTCACTCCACCAGTCAACTCCTTCCGTCATCAACTCCTTTCTCTCCAGCTTTCCTTTCGCCCTGCCCTCCTCTCTTAACCAGGCATTGGACGCCATCCAGCCCTTCATTCGATGCGTCACCCCATACAGTCCCTCTACCCCACGACAGGCTGCTCTTGGCGTTACGCTCACCTTGAACCTCAACGGAAACCTGACCGCCGCTTCGCTCGCCTTGTCCCAAGGCGGTATCGACACCGTCCATGGTTTGCTCAAGATTCCGGCAGAGGCTGGCTACCGCGCTTTCGACGTCTTCTACTACCTTCTCACCTCTGCTTCCACCCCTGCCGAGCGAGAATTCCTCGGCCTTGAGGCTCCTCCCAACTACAAACTTTTGGCCCGGTCACAGACTTTCACCCCGCCGGCCTATCTTCCCACGGCAGATGATGCCGCCTCGGCCGACGACTTCCGGCAGGCACTCAAGGACATTGGCATCAAGGGCTCTGCCCACCGCAACTTCATTTCTGTCCTTGCCGGTCTGTTGAAGCTTGGAAACACGCTAGACTACACCGTTGAATCGGATGCATTGGCAGAGATTTGCGAGGATGTCAGCGGTCTCCTCGGTCTTGAGCCCGAGATCCTCCTCCACCAATGCAGTACCGATGATCGTTGGACCCTGATCGGCGGCTTGTACGAGTCTCTCGTTGACTGGGTCATTTCCAAAGCCAACACGGCAATCGCCTCTCAGATGGAGCGCGTTCTTGCTGGAGACGAGTCACTCGACGGACGGGGCACGTCCAACACTCTAGCTCAGCATGATAACGGGGATACCGTCTCCATTACAGTCGTCGAAATCCCGCGCACAACCCTCGGCAAGGCCCTGTGCATGCGGTCCATTTTCGATGATTCGCAGGGCATCAACGCCGAGATGATAGAAGACGGCGTGCAAGCACCGCCTGCAGGCTCGTCCGTCCTGCGCGAGATGCAGCAGGCCGTTTCCGAGGTTGCCCCTGATCTCGGAGTCATGACGGGTCCGCAAGGTAGAGATAGGCAACACGAACTCGAGAAGCGTGAACAGGTTCTCGAGAAGATTGCCTTCGCTGCCGATCAGGATGGCTTCCTCAAGAAGCTTCTCTTGCCCGTTCATGGTCAAGGCATAAACCTCGGACGTGCCGGCAGGATCGACCTGCCTGCTATGTTGTCGTCGAACCGCTTGTGGTATCATCTTTGCCTCCATCCCACGGATGACTCGCCTGCACAGCTTGCCACCCTGCCATCCGTCACCTCGGCTTGGTCTGCGGGTACCGTCTCTCGACAGCTACGTTCGTGGAGGCTCCCTGAATGGGCCAATCGACGGAACAGGAATCTCGACTTCACTGCCGACTTCGATCTGGACGAATTCGCGCAACGATACGCTGCTCTTGGCTGCAAAGACGGCAAGGATGGCATCGAAAACTGGATGCTCGAGCGTGGCTGGAGCAACGGCGAGGTTCGCGTTGGCAAGGAGCGTGTCTGGATGAGAGAGAGCGCCTGGTGGGAAGCCGAAGGCATGCTCGACCTCAAGCCAGCACCGGGCCACACACCCATGCAAGTCGGCGGCCCCGTCAATCCTTTCGGATCTGGACTCGACACGGGCTACTCTACCGGCGGTACTGGCTATTTCGCCCCTCAAATGATGGACCCCAACTTCAGCGCGAGCAACGATCAGCTTCTCCACAGTCGCAACTTCAGCCAGGGCAACGTCAGTCAGATGACGCTGAACCACAGCCCCAACCCGGCACCGTCCATCGCCCACACAGCGTCGCGAGTCGCCAGCAATGGAGACTATGGTTTGGGCACCAAGGGCGACACGTTCAAGGGAGACGTATACTACAACGATGAAGGCGAATTCACCGGAACCATGGATCCCGAACTCGCCAAGAACAAGCATATACAGACCAAGGAAGTGACCTTCGGCCGCAGGGTCTGGGTTTGGATCGTCTGGGCCCTGACATTTTGGATCCCGTCGCCGCTTCTTCGCTTCGTCGGCAGGATGCGTCGTCCGGATGTCCGCATGGCTTGGCGTGAGAAGCTTGTGCTGTGTTTCCTGATTTTCCTCATCAACGCCATCATCATCTTTTGGATCATCGCCTTTGGACGACTCCTGTGTCCCAACTTCGATAAGGCCTGGAGTCAAAAGGAAGTCAGCTATCATCAAGGTCAGGATGATTTCTGGGTCAGCATCCACGGCCGGGTTTACGACATTTCCACCTTTTGGAGGCGGCAGCACAGTGATACAGATATCAAGACGACGTCGGATAACATGATGCCGCTGGCTGGTCTTGACATGGACGATTATTTTCCCATCCCCCTGAACCTCGCATGCCAGGGTCTCGGTATCAAAGACACGACTCGTCTCCAGACAAACAACACGCCCGAGTTCGCCGTCGCCATCCACACATCTGGATACTTTCAACCCGTTCCCTCCAGTGCTCTGCACAAGAATGACTGGTATTGGACCAACTTCGAGCCGACCATCAAGCAATACTATCACGGCGATCTCGTCTTCAGCCAGAGCTTCGTCGAGTCCTCCGGCAAGGACCAGCAACGCATGTGGGCCAGGTACGACGACAAGGTCTACGATTTGACCGACTATTTCCACACGCAGGACATCTTTGTCAACACGGACATGTACAAGTTCCTGCACCCCAAGGTCAGCGATCTGTGGAGGAACAACCCGGGCCAAGACCTCAAGCAGATGTTGGACGGCGTCATCAAGGACTCCATTTCAGACCCGGCCGATCACGCCAAGATCATGAACAGCTGGCTCTGCATCCAGAGGGTCTTTTACAAGGGCATGACTGATTTCCGAGAGACGGCTCGTTGCACTGTCAACAACTGGATCCTCCTCGCCTTTACCATCATGGTGTGTGCCGTCGTCTTGATCAAGTTCGTTTCCGCCCTGCGATTCACCTCGAAGCGCCGTCCATCGCCGCAAGACAAGTTCGTCATCTGTCAAGTGCCGGCCTACACGGAAGGCGAGGACTCGTTGCGGAAAGCGTTGGACTCTCTCACCGCCCTGCAGTACGATAACAAGAGGAAGCTGATCTGTGTCATCTGTGACGGCGTCATCGTTGGACAAGGCAACGATCGACCAACTCCAAAGATCGTGCTGGATATCCTAGGGGTGGATCCCAAGGTCGACCCTCCCGCCCTCCCGTTCAAGTCCGTCGGGCCCGGCAGCGAACAGCTCAACTACGGCAAAGTCTACTCCGGTCTCTACGAGTATGAAGGCAACGTCGTGCCGTACCTGGTCGTCGTTAAGGTCGGAAAGGAATCGGAACAGACGCGAGCGAAGCCCGGCAACCGCGGAAAGCGAGATTCTCAGATTCTCCTGATGAGTTTCCTCAACCGTGTTCACCACCGTGCTCCGATGAATCCTTTGGAACTCGAAATGTTCCATCAAGTGAACAATATCATCGGAGTTGACCCCGAACTGTACGAATACCTCCTGATGGTGGATGCCGATACATCGGTCGAAGAGGACTCGCTCAACCGACTCGTGTCTGCCTGCGCGCACAACGCCAAGATTGCAGGCATTTGCGGCGAGACCAGCCTGGAAAACGACGAGAAGTCTTGGACGACGATGATTCAGGTGTACGAGTATTTCATCTCTCATCACCTCGCCAAGGCTTTCGAGTCTCTGTTTGGCAGCGTCACCTGCTTGCCAGGATGGTAAGTCTCTTCTGTACTGATCCTGTCTACCAGTTTCCCGGGGCTGACCGTAAGCTGCAGTTTCTCCATGTACCGACTGCGGACGGCCGACAAGGGTAAACCTCTCATCATCTCGGACGCCGTCATCAAGGACTACAGCATCTGCGACGTCGACACTCTTCACCAGAAGAATCTCCTTTCTCTCGGTGAAGATCGATATTTGACAACGCTGATGACCAAGTATTTTCCCTTCATGGCATACAAATTTGTGCCTGACGCGCAGTGTAAAACGGCGGCGCCCGAGTCTTGGAGCGTGTTGGTATCGCAACGACGACGCTGGATCAATTCCACCATTCACAACCTGGTCGAGCTGATGCGTCTGAAGGAGATGTGTGGCTTCTGCTGTTTCAGCATGCGGTTCGTCGTCTTCATCGACCTCTTCGGCACCATCATTCTCCCCGCGACGTGTGCCTATCTCGGCTACCTGATTTACCGGGTGGCATCGCACACGGGCCAGTTCCCTCTCATCTCCATCGTCATGTTGGCAGCGGTATACGGCTTGCAGGCTCTGGTCTTTATCCTCAAGCGGCAGTGGCAACACATAGGATGGATGATCATCTACATCATCGCCTTCCCCATCTATTCCTTCATCTTGCCAGTCTACTCTTTCTGGAACCAGGATAACTTCTCGTGGGGCAACACGCGTGTCGTCATCGGTGAGAAGGGTAACAAGCAGGTGGTGGCCGTCGACGGCGAAGGCTTCGATCCTCGGTCGATCCCACTACAGCGGTGGGACGACTACGCGGTCGCCAACAGCCTGCCGGGTCGTCGTGGCGGATATCAGGAGAAGCAGGACTACGGATACGGCGACCAGTACGAGATGGACGAGATCAAGTCCGTCTACTCGGCAGCTCCTGCGGGCTCCATCATGACGGGCATGGGTGGACGCGGCGGCTTCATGCCATCGCAATCTCCCGCTCCCGGGCACGCGCAACGCCCACCGACGGTGAACATGCCGTACCAAGACGCGAGCGCTTCTCTGCGCCGCCAATCTCTCATGTCGCTGGGGACGGTGGCGCACGACATGAGAAGTCAAACGCCGTACCAGGACTTCCCAGCAGGTCGACCGGCGGGGATACCGACGTGGCGAAGCATGTCGAACCTCGGTCCGGTCGCAGGGGGTGGCCTTCCCGGGAGTCGTTCCGCCTCGGCGCTCGGCTACGCGGGCGGACATCGGCCGCCGCTGGGCAACGAAGGGATGCAGTCGACAACATCGTTTGACTTCCAGCGAGGCCCCGTGGTGGCGGACGACATTGCCATCATCGAAGCCATCCAAGGCGTTCTCCGAGAGGTTGACCTGGATACGGTGACGAAGAAGCAGGTGCGGGCACTCGTCGAGCAGCGACTACAAACAGAGCTGGTAGGAGAGCGACGGACGTTTATGGATCGACAAATCGATCGGGAACTCGAGAACATGTAACGAACACGACGACGAACGGCAGATTTCCCTCCCCCCCTTTTTTTTAATCCTCACTTGAGGGATGATAGATGTGTACATTTTTCTTTCTTCTGTCTGGATTTCGATTCGTCTTTCTACTTATTCTTTATCCCTCCCCCCTTTTTTTCTTCTTCTTCGCTTTTTCCTTTCTCAGCCATCATTTGTCTACTTTGGTGTCATGCCTTGGGTTCCGGAGATAAGGGGACTCTTTTTTTGTTTTTTCTTTTCCCCCAAACAAAAAACAGAACTTTGCTGTTTGTGTTATGACTTTGTTGCCGTTGTCGAGATGATGAGATATGGAGAAAGGGAGATACGCCTTTGGGGTTTTGATGGTTTTTTTTTTTCTGTTTTTCCCTTCTACGGATAGTAGGGCTGGAGATTGAGGATGATGTTACTCGATCTACAAGTTTCCTTATCATCTTCTCTTTTAATTTAATATGGTTCATTTTCTCCGTGATTTCGCCTTGTCTGCCGTGTTTACTCTATGAGCTCGTTCTAAGGGGAGAGGCAGATGGTGTGTGTTGTTGGTGGCGTGGAACACGAGGACGAAGTGGTGATGACGGTCAGCTTTGCTGGTTGTTATTGTTGTAGTTGTAGTTGTAGTTGTCGAGACGCCTGTTTCTATTTCCCGTGCCGTCGATTTTCGGGGACCGAGGTGAAGAAGACGTAGACAGGATAGGGCAGGTGAAAGAAGCATGTTTGAAGACGGCTATCGTCGGTAACGAGTTGTGTCTCTGTCCCCTTTCCAGAAGGACGCTGACCGTGGGTGATGTGATGTGTGTGTGTTTCCTAGGGAAGCAACGTTACCGTCAAGGCTGAAATAGGGGACAGAGGAAGAAAGAGATGACGCTTGATTTCCCCCAAGGAAGAAGCTCGCTTGTTCTTGTCTTGCTTTGTCTTGCTTTTGAGAGTGTGTGTATGAGTTATACGGATGGCTGTTGGGTCTTTTGGCACCGGACGTTAGACCGTATTCGGATGGCGGCGCCTTTCAAGGATAGGGATAGGTGGTGACCCTCTGACGTGAGACGCTGATGACGACATTGGTTGGAAAAGGTGGAAAAGCAAGCGAGGAGGATTTAAAATTGGGGAGTATGTATATACATATGTATGCGGAGGGGGCACGGGACTGACTCCGCCTTGTCTTCAACTACGACTTCGACTTCAACTCTGTCCAACTCTGCCTTCTTCTTCTTCTTCATCATCATCAACTTCATCACTGCAGCGGCACGGCGTCAGCATCGTCATCTACAGCTTCACCCTCGTCACATACGCGCATTTTCGATCTCTTACCGGAGAAGGCACGACGACAAGATGCCCAGCTACATTGTACGCAAGCCAGATTACTTTCGCAAAGGCGGGTTTTTCCTAACGTCGAGGGTATAGGTTACGCTCAAGGACGACGCAACGCCGGAGGAGGTATCCCAGTACGTCCTTTTCCCCTCTCCCCTTCTGTCTTCTCTTTTGCTTCTTGGTCGAGTTTTGGAGAGCTTCCGAAAGGGATGAGGCTGATGGCTGATGATACGCGTTACAGAGCGAAGGAGAAGATCGTTAAACAGGGAGGCAAGATCGAGCATGAATATAACCTCATCAAGGGCTTCTCGTGAGTCTCCTCCCTTCCATACTCTTCCTTCATACCTACCTATCCATCCATCTACCCGTCTGTCTCTTTTCCATTCTCCCCGCTGACAATATGAAACTTATTTAAAAAAGGGTCTCTTTTCCGAACGATGCCGTCACCACCCTAGAGGAAGTGCCCCACGTCAAGGCCGTGGAGGCAGATGGCGTTGCAACGACTCAGTAAGAAAGGAAGCCTTCATCTGCAGACGGCAATATCATCAGTTTCGACATCAGTGACAGAGAGGGACACAGGGGGTAAAAGGATAACGATGACGGGGACTGTTTCTTGTGCCTTGTGGTCTGTACACGAGATAGACGCTTTATTTTGTCGGCAAGCAAGGAAATGAGGGACGATGACGATGACGATGACGATGCTGTACGGACTCGACAGCTATTCGCACATCCACTGCTATCGTTATCCCCTCTCCTTTCCCCGCGTGCACACGCCAACCCGCTCTTGCCCCACAGACTACCCTGTTTTATTGTCCCCCCCCCCGCGCGTGGACTGACTGCTCCTGGATGACTCATCGCCATGCTCGTCTTCGGCTCAGACCGTAGCGTATCAAGACTTGTCGCAGACATGCTGGTGATAGGCTCTTCCACCGAGCACGCACGAAAGCTTACCTTGATACTCCTTCTCCGAGAAGTGGGAAAATACAAAAAAAAGACGTGCATTTTTTGGGGGAAAAAAAGACAGGGAGAGAGAGACACAAGAAAGTGACAACGCTGAAATGTCGTCTTCATGAATCCTCGTCAAGATGAGGGCTTTCACGAGACTGAAGCCGAAAGGACCATGGCGTCGTCCCTTTTCCTCCTCTCCCCACGACGTTTCTGACGCCGAGATTGCTGCTCTGGCAAGTCGAAAGCAGCACTCCCTCGGTCTCGCTGACCTCGTCAGGCGCGTTCTTCTCCCCCCCTTCTCCCTCTTCGTTTCTCGATAATGCTGTGATCTGATATCTTTGAAAAAAAGACACGGACGGCCACCACTTTCGGAAAAGTCCCTCTTGGCTTCGGCTAACTTTACGCTTTCGCTGCTGCCGATTCGTCTTGCCCATCGAATTCGGGCTCTTCGAAACCTGCCTTACATCGTGGTGTCGAACCCCAACATCTCTCGCATTTACAACAACTATCTACATTCTCTTTCTATCCTGTTGCCCTACTGGCACGCCGCCGCCAATGGCCATGCGATCTCTCAGGTGGAGGATGAGATACGGTTCACCAACGCCCTTGCCGAGCTCGTCGCTACCCACGCCGATACGATTCCGATCCTGGCCAAGGGCTTCCTCGAATGCCGCCGGTACATATCACCGGCCGAGGTGACGCGCTTCCTGGACGAGCATCTGCGCGCCAGGATCGGGACCAGGCTCGTGGCGGAGCAGCACATCGCCCTGCACTTCAGCAGCCAGCCGCACTTTGCCCCCGAGGCCAGCCCGACGCCGTGTCCGGAGGAGCCGTCGTACATCGGCGTTATCGATACGGCGCTGAGGCCGGCGCAAATCATCCAGTCGTGCGCCGGATTCGTCGCCGACATCTGCGAGCTTCGCTACGGGTCTAGGCCTCGGCTGCTGATCGATGGCGAGTCTGACGCCATCTTCGCCTTTGTGCCGACGCACTTGGGTTACATGGTGACGGAGCTGCTGAAGAATGCCTTTCGCGCCACGGTCGAGACGAGGTCGACGGAGCCGGTCGTCGTTACCATCGCTCCCGAGCCCCCGCTGCAGATGATGGATGAAGCGCCTCGACGACCGGAGTTTCTTGGCGGCGGTGGTAGCGGCGGCGGCTTCTTGCGCCGTGATGATGAAGGCGACGTGGCCGGGGTGACGATCCGCATCCGCGACCGAGGAGGCGGCATCCCGCCCGAGGTATTTCCCAACATCTGGTCGTATTCCTTCACCACCTTTTCCGAGGAAGACGACGACTACTCGGGTACCGGTGGCGGAGTGGTGGACGGACTCGCGGCCATCAGCTCGGCGGGGGCGGGCGGCAGTTCCATTGCCGGGCTCGGCTACGGCCTTCCGCTGAGCCGGGCGTATGCCGAGTATTTCGGCGGCGGGATTGCGGTGCAGAGCTTGTTCGGATGGGGTACCGATGTGTACTTGAGACTCAATGGCGTGGGCAGCGTCGATGAGTGTAGAAGGGGTGTAAGGTGATGATGACATGGGGGGGGCTTACATACAAGGATGCGCTTGAGAAGGGGGGGTGGGAAAGGGCCTGCAGTTAGGTGAATGAGTTTTGGGCCAACCGGGCTGTTTCCTCACCCCTTTTTTTTCTCCTGTCTCCCATCCACACAGGTGTGTGTGCGTGTCTGTTCGTGCCTTGCCCCCTTCCATCATATCTATGGCTGGTCATTGGTGAGGTGTTATGGGAAAGAGTACGGGTACGGCTGCAGGAACGAGAGAGGCGGCTCTTGAGATTGGACAGGCTTTTATACACGTATGTATGTAATTGTACGGATACAGATGCGAGTTGTTGGTTGGATGATTTATACGGATATTGTGTATCCGTATGTGTGCACGGATGGATGTGTTGATGTGTTGTTTGTGTGTTGTTTGTGATGAGATTCGGAAAGGAGATGGAGGCTAGGTTTTGTAGGTTGTTAATTGTTGTGAGATGTGAATGTGATGCATATTGCATAGTGCCCCTCGATAGATATGCATGTCTGCACGGGTGTTTCTGCACAGGTGTTTTTTTTTTTTTCATCGTCGTCTCGTGCGTTGTAGCGTCACACACCGAGAGAGAGTCAGAGACAGCACTGCTTGACTGCTAGTACTGATAGGGATACGGATAAAGAGATGGAGAGAGAGAGAGAGAGAGGGAGAGAGAAAGAAAGAAAGGGAAAGAGCAACTGGAACAGAGTGATGAATCATGAAACCCACAAAATCCATTTTTCTCTTTCCACCTTTAAAAAAAAAAAACCCCTCCTTCCTTCCCCCCCCCCTTTTCAAGGTTGACAAGGTACGGGTACCAACCTTCAGGGTCCATGTCTCACGTGCGACCCCATCCGAGGAACCTTGATCCCCCGGCGTTTCCACACGTTGAATCTGCGTACCTTTGCTAATGCGTCACTGCAGACGGTACTTGTCTTTGAATCGGCGATTTTGTACCGGGACTTCTTTTCCTTCTTTTTTATTTTTCTCTCGCGGGAAGAAGAAGGAGGAGGAGGAGGAGGAGGGACCTTGGCTTGGCTTGATCTTCGTCCTCCCCCAGTTTGGTGCGCTTCTTTTTTTTCTTTCTCCTGCTCATCATCATCTCTATCTCAACTGCGTCCGTATTATCCTATTCCTACTACATACCTCTACTACCGTCTACTATAACCTCTACCAGGAGCAGGAACTACCTTGTTATCTTTATTTTTCTGCTTCCTCTTCTTTCCCTCTTATCAATTCCCCCATTCTTTATCATCACCTGGAAAACAAGATACTGCAACAAGACGAGCTTCTTCTTTTTCTCCTACTTCTTTCCCCTCTCCCTCCCTCTCCCCCCTCCTGTCGGTCGCGAACATTCTCCTCCGCAGATACGAACCAAAGTGACGACGAGTCGCGACCTCATCATGGACGCTGTCAATGCCTCGTCGTCGCCTGCCTTCACTTTCGCTCCCGTCATCGCCAATGCGAAATACGCTGTTAGCCCTCAGCTCGATCGCTTCTTCGACCTCATGACTAGCGCCGGCTTCTGGTCTCTTGTCTTGGCTGTCGTCGTCTTTTGCGTCGTCTACGACCAGGGTGAGTACTATGTCTCTTCCGTCGCCCTGCTTTCAAGAGACTTGTAGCTGATGATGCTGATTTTTTTTTCCTACTCCCTCTCCCAGTCTGCTATATCTCGAGAAAAGGCTCCATCGCTGGCCCGTCTTGGAAAATACCCTTCATCGGACCTTTTCTCCAATCCGTCGACCCCAAGTTTGAAGAGTATTACGCCAAATGGTCGAGCGGACCCCTAAGTTGCGTCTCTGTCTTTCACAAGTATGTTTTTTTTTTACTTTCTGCTGTCAAGCCGTTGAGCTTCGCGCTAACCACAGCTGTGTCCACCCCCCCAAGGTTCGTCGTCATCGCTGCCACTCGCGACATGGCTCGCAAGGTGCTCAATTCGCCCTCGTACGTCAAGCCTTGCGTCGTCGACGCCGCCCATAAGCTACTCGGTCACGACAATTGGGTCTTTCTCGATGGAAAGTCTCACGTCGATTTTCGCAAGGGCCTCAACGGTCTCTTCACCCGCAAGGCCTTGGAGACATATCTGCCCGGGCAGGAGGAGGTTTATAATCGATACTTTAAAAAGTTCGTCGAAGTCACGAAGCAAAACGATGGGAAGCCTGTCCCCTTTATGCCCGAGTTCCGCGAGCTCATGTGCGCCGTCTCGTGCCGCACCTTTGTCGGTCACTACATCTCGGACGAGGCCGTCAAGAAGATTGCCGACGACTACTACCTCATCACCGCCGCTCTCGAGCTCGTCAATTTCCCCGTCATCATCCCTTACACCAAGACGTGGTACGGCAAGAAGGCTGCCGACATGGTTCTGGCCGAATTCGCCAAGTGCGCGGCCAAGAGCAAGGTCCGGATGGCAGCCGGCGGCGACGTCACCTGCATCATGGACGGCTGGATCCTGCAGATGATGCTCTCGGAGCGCTGGCGCGAGGCTGAGAAGAGCGGCTCCAGTGATACCACCACTACTACGACGACGGAGGAAAAGATGGAGAAGCCCTCTCCCCTGCTGCGCATGTTTAGCGACTTTGAGATTTCCCAGACCGTCTTCACCTTTCTCTTCGCCTCCCAGGATGCCACCAGCAGCGCCTCCACCTGGCTCTTCCAAGTGACCGCCCAGCGACCCGACGTCCTGGATCGGGTGCGAGAGGAGAACCTCAAGGCTCGCAACGGCGACGTCGATGCCGAGCTCAACATGGACCAACTCGAGTCGCTGACGTACACGCGCGCCGTCGTCCGCGAGCTCCTCCGCTACCGCCCGCCCGTGCTCATGATTCCCTACATGGTTAAGAAGGCGTTTCCCATTACCGATTCGTATACGGTGCCAAAGGGTATGTTTCTCCGTTTTTTTTCCCTTTCTGATCAAGGGCTGAACTGAAGTGACCGGCCCGACCTGACAGGCTCCATGTTGATCCCGACGACTTACATGGCCCTCCACGACCCGGACGTGTACGAGAACCCGGACCACTTTGACCCGGAGCGGTACTACTCCGGAGACGCCGAGGTCAAGGGTGCCAAGAACTACCTGGTGTTCGGCACGGGGCCTCATTACTGCCTGGGCCAAGTCTACGCCCAACTGAACCTGGCACTGTTCCTGGGCAAGGCATCGGTGCAGCTGAAGTGGACACATCACCCGACACCGTTGTCGGAGGAGATTAAGGTGTTTGCGACTATATTTCCCAAGGTGAGATGAACAAGTCTTTCTGGGGGGTCTTTCATCAAGGAGAAAGCTAAATAAGATTTGCTTTAGGATGATTGCCCGCTCACATTTGAGGAACGGCGAGCATCATGAGGCGAAATACGGATAAAAGGGTGGGAATCGTCTTGGAGGAACCTCTTGGGCGGGCGTCTGTTTTCTTTTCTTTTTCTTTTCCTTTTTTTTTTTTATACATATACACATACACTTATACATATATATATCCTTATTGTAATGCGTGGTTGACGGTGTATATAGGAAACCTTTTTCTACCGACTTTGCTTAGTACGTTTTATTCTTGAGGTCGTGAGTGAGTTGTGAGTTGCTGCCGTACACAGACGGTAGTGGCGATGAGTCGATGAGTGTCAAAGCCTCACACTGTCACAAGGGCTCACAAGGTTGAAGGACCCTTCCCCTGTCCAGGGTCCCGCAGTTAAAGGAATACGGGTCGGATTAAACATGTTGCGTGATAAGTGATAAGCTTCATGAATCATGACATCCCCTCCCTCAGCAATTGCACAAGAGCCGACACGGAGCCGAAAGCAGTTGTTGTTAAGGGAAACCGACAGGAACAAAGCGAACGATCATGACGGCAGCAATAGCCGGACGGGCGCTTATGCCTGTCCGTCGACGAGCCGTCATTTCCGCCGCCGCCACCATCACCACCACTACAAGTCTCAAGGCGACGATCCCTCTCCCTTGTACCATGACAGGCACGATCCTCACTCGCCGCTCGTCGCCAACACATCTACAACCATCACGACCAGCTGCTGCTGCTGCCGTTGATGGCGGACTGCGGCGATGGTACTCTACGGAGTGGGCGGAGCCGGCGCCTTCGCACCCGACGGTGCGGAAGTGGACTTTCAACGACGTGATACGCTACCTCGGCTACAGGGAGGATCTGGACAAGAGGAGGAAAGCGGGGCTGGTGCCGATTGATGTTGCGGTTGATGCTTATGAGAATCATGAGATGCCTCAGGAGACTTGGCTCGTTGGTATGTCCTGTTTTACCCTTTTCCTTTTTTCCTTTGAACTGTTCCTTTATCAACATAAGAAAAAAAAGAAACTAAAAAGACATTGAAAAAACAGACGTCCGAGAGAAAAACGAACTGGTGAAAACGGGCAAGATCCCGGGCGCGCTCAACATCCCGATGTCAAGGGCGGTAGAGGGCCGAGGCTGCTGGCGGATCTCAGCCGAAGCCTTCAGGGAAGCCTACGGCTTCGACCGGCCGGCCAAGGGCTCCCACGTCGTCTTCTACTGCCGAGCGGGGGTGAGGGCCCACGCGGCGGCGGCCATCGTCGCCGAGGCGGGATGGAAATCGATTGGGGAGTATTCCGGGAGTTGGCTCGAGTGGATCAAGGAGGGGGGACCTTGTGAGAGGGTTTTTTCGAATGTGAAGGATTCGACGAGTAAGAGGTGGAGGCCCTTGATTCGTCGGGCTGATGCTGGGGAGGAGTTTGAGATGAGGAGTGAGGAGGAGATGGCTGAGTTGGATGGCTTCAAGGATGCGGCTGATGAGATGGGAGAGAAGTTGAGGATGGAGGTGAGAGGCTCTGACGTGGAGGGGAAGGGATCGGAGACGGAGATGAAGAGCTCCGAGACGGAAGACGAGGATAAGAAGATGAAGACCAAACGTGAAGAGATGGAGATTGAGGAATTGGAGGATGATGTCAAGGACTCGGAGTCGAGACAGAAGGGCGGCTAAAAATTGACTAGGTAATATGACGAGATGATTTACAGCGAAGAGTTTTTCTTGCCCATCCTCCTCCTCCACCCTTTTCTTTTGGCTTCTCTGCTTGCACTGGTGATGATGTATATACATCTCCCTTTTGATCAGACGAATAGGAAGAAAAAAAAAACTAAAACATGGCTGCTGGTTTGCCGTCGCCCGTCTGTTTCCCCGGGCCACCCTGACCGGGAGCCCTAGCGACGGGACTCCCATGGGCGAAGAAGAGGATCTTGATGGTAAGGGAGAGAGCAGCATGAAGGACGACGACCAAAATGAGCAAAATCTTGCTAATCTGCTTATCCGTCGCGCTCAAGACGGGATAAAGGTTGCGAACGAGGAAGACGACGGAGAGGGAGAAGCCGACGGCGACGAAGACCCAGTTGAGTATCTCCATCGGGGACCAGCTTATGATGGCGACGGGGATCCAGATGAGGTTCGAGTAGCCGTATAGGGCCCAGCATTCGAGGAGGTTGGCGGATTCGCTTCCGAAGTAGCGGAGGGCGAGGAAGAGGAGGATAGGGAGGAAGAGGGTGTATCCGTAGATCAGGCCGGCAGCGCCTTTTTTGGGGAAGAGAGAGAAAAAAAGGTGTTGGTTAGTGAGGCTTCTTTGTATGTGTGATTTGAAGAAAGATAAGGGGGGGGGAATAATACCGCTCAGGAGTCTAAAATCATAGGCAAAAGGCGTAGACCTCGTCGTCGAAAGGTACTGACTTATAGTCCCTCCAAGAAACAAGATAAGAACGACAGTAGTAGCGATCCAAAACGGCCCATAAAGATCCGGATTCCCCTCCAGGACATCCAAGAAATTCGCCCTCGGGAAAAGCGAAGCCCAGCAGCGGGAGAGAACAGCCGAGGTGTCGACGTCGAAGAACTGCGCGTAGAAGGAGAGCGTCCAGAGGAAGCGCTTCGAGGAGGACGAGTTGGACGATGACGAAGGGTTCGGCGCCGTCGCGGGTGGGGGGAGAAGGCTTGTGTTTGTGGACGTTGCTCTGCCTTTGTGGCCGGTGGAGGGGTCGTGGAAGGTTGAGGTGTGGAATTCGAGGTCTTCTTGGAGATCTGTGTGGCCTAGATCGCCCTGAGTTGTTGTTGTTGTAGGTTGTTAGCTGGGCTTGAGATGTGAGGGTGTGAGGGTGTGAAGGAGTGGGATGAACCTCGTCGTCTACGTCCACCACTGCGTCGTAGCCGGACCCGGACATGATGGACGGGGGATATCGTGAGGGTATCGTTGCTGTTGAAGGAGAAGGGGGGGGGGAGACTGGAGATGGTGATGATGAGGAGGGTGTATAGTTGTCGTCTTGCATGCACTGTGGCTGAACGTGGCTGAAGATGAACCGAAGTTAAACCGAGATCAACTTCAGAAGGGGACGGATGACCTTGGCTTCGGTTGGAAATTACAACTGACTTTTTACTGAGGATGAGTGATGAAGCTGATAGCTTTTGATATGTCTATGCCTCATCTTCTAGGGAAGTGAAATTTTTCGCAAGGACTTTCTCCGGGCTGATTGATTTTTCAACGATGAACTACACCTCTGAGAAGCATCATCATGGTAGTAAAAGAAGATGAAGTTCTATAAGTAAAATAGCATGATTATCTACAATGATAGGCCTCGACGGTCTCTACGGCGTACATGAACAGCTATAACCTTTTAGACCAGCTTATGTATAATTCGTAGATATGCTGCTATTCCCCCACGAGGAGAAGGTCAGGAGCGCATAACCTGCGGTTGACATGGCCTGTAACCCGTTCTTCGAAACACGAGGATGATGATATTTCCACCATAATTTGACCTGTTTTCATTCCGTTTTCGAAATGAAAGAGTGTGAACAAGGGATAGCAAGGCACTGGAATCCTTTCACCTCATGGAAAGAAGGCCAGCCAGCCAGCAATGGGAATGTGGATCGAGGTTCATTGATAATGATATCCGCTTCTTACTTTTAAGCTCATCTCCACTCGTGTCCCCTGTCAAGGATCTATCATTTCCGTCCTACCTCTAGGAATATCCCGACACCTCTAAAATAACTTGACCGCGTTTTCTTCTCATTCAAGTCGATCATAAAAACCCCTTTTCTTTGGTATTTGAATCGCGATATGATAATACATACATCCATACATGGGGATTCCCCCCCTAGCTATGACAGGTGAAGGATATAAGGAAAGGAGAAATAAGAGAAAGTGTGTGTGATTTTCCAGTTGGAGAACGAACGAAGGAAAGATGGTAAAAGAGAAGAGAAGAGAAAGGAAAAGAGCGACAAAAAGGAAAAGAAAGAAAGTGGATATATCCCTTATGATTCCCCATCCCGAATCCAGTCCTCGTTATAAGAGGGAAAGAAAGAAAAGAAAGAAAAACCCTCCGATGAACAAACTACAAGAGAAGGGCAGCCGCAACAAAGAGGCAGCCGGAAAGGGAAACGGCAGCATGGCTGCCGCCGCCGGTGAAGTTGCCCGCCCGGGGAGACCCATGGGCGCCGGCGGGCTTGGCGAGTCCAGTCGGCTTGGCAGCGCCCTTGGCGTGTACGCCAGCCGGGGCGGGAGCGTAGGCGTTGCTGACGACTCCCGGCGGGAGCAAGCCAGGGGCGCCGAGGCCAGCAGGTTGGTAACCAGGGTTGGATCCAGGAGCGGCGGGCTGGTTAGGAGAGCCGGGTGCAGGAGCCCCGGGTTGACCAGGGGAGCCAGGGCGAGGAGCGCCGGGCTGGTAGCCAGGGTTGGATCCGGGAGCGCCGGGCTGGTCACGAGAGCCAGGGCGAGGAGCGCCGGGCTTGTAGCCAGCGTCGGGGCCGGGAGCAGCGGGCTGGTCAGGAGTGCCGGGTGCGGGAGCCGCGGGTTGCGGAGGGCCAGCGGGAGCCGGTCCAGCGGGAGACGGTCCAGTGGGAGCAGGGACCATAGGGCCGTAGTCGGGGCCCCCGGGGCCCGCCCTCTGAGGCCTGCCGAGAACCTTGGTCTCCTTGGGCGCGGCGACGTCGTTGGGTCCAGCAGGTTTATCCTGAGACTTGTTGGGCTTGGGGATGCACGAGGACTTGGCGGGACGAGGAGCCTCTCCCGGCTTGCTGGCAGGGCTAGGCGCGTCCTCAGGCTTGACAGGGCGAGGAGCATCCGGCTCCCCAGGACGAGGGGCATTCGGCTTCCCAGGACGAGGGGTATTCGGCTCCCCAGGACGAGGAGCGTCGGGCTTGGCAGCACCGGCAGCGGCATCAGGCTTGTTGTAACGCGGGTTGGAATCACCGGGCTTGCCCGGGCTCGGAGCCTGAGCCCCGTTAGACACGACGTTGGGACCACCAGGTCCTGCAGGTGCGCCGCCGGCGGCAGGCTTAGGCTTCGGAGTGCACGGCTTCTTCTTGGCGGGCGCACCGGCCTTGGTGACGACGCGAGCGGCCTCCTTCTCGGGAAGAGGCTGGCTGGCGACGCCCTGAACCGGCTCCTGAACCTTGCACTGGTCACCGCGGCAGATGCGTACGAGGCCGCACGCCTCCTCGGACTTGCAGGGCTCGAAGGACTGAGAGGGGACCGAGCCTCGGACCTTGGCGGAGACTCTGACGACGAGGTTGACGCCGCACTGGGGGCCTTGACACTCCGTCTGCGGCTGGCAGGCGTTGACGTTGGAGCAGCTGACCTCGGGAACGGAAGGCCTCGCTCCTCCGGCCGCCGGCGACGGCGAATCCGCCTGGGGAGCCTTTCCGTCCTGGGGAGCGGAACCGGGAGCAGCAGCAGCAGCACCAGGCTTGGCCGCGATGGGCTCGATCTTGGGAGCCTGACCTTCCTCGATGACGCACCGCTGAGGACCATCGTTGAAGATGACAAGGCTGATGCTCGTCTTGGACGAGGCGGAGGCGGAGGCGGAGACGGAAGAAGCCTTGATATCGGTGTAGCCGTAGACGAACTTGCCCTCGATCTTGGTCACGACCCGGCCGTTGTCCCTCGACTCGCAGATCTCAAACTCGAAAGTCTCCTTCCTGTTGTCGCCGTCGATGGTGACGGTCTGGACGAGACGCCATGAGACGACGGCGGCCTCCCTCGGCATGTTCTCGACGGCGTAGAGACCTCCGTGGATCTTGAAGGTGAATTTCAAGGAGAGCTCGTAGAGATGACGGACGTCAGCGACGGCTTTGTTGCTATCAGCTGCCTTGTCGGGGGAGGAGGAGGGAGAGTCGGAGGCAGAGGCAGAAGGGGCGGAGGAGGGAGAGTCGGAGGTAGAGGGAGAGTCAGAGGCAGAGGCAGAGGCAGAGTCGGAGGCAGAGGGAGAGTCAGAGGCAGAGGCAGAGGCAGAGTCGGAGGTAGAGGTAGAGGTAGAGTCGGAGGTAGAGGTAGAGTCAGAGGCAGAGGCAGAGGCAGAGTCGGATGCAGAAGGAGAGGCAGAGTCGGAGGCAGAGGCAGAGGCAGAGTCGGAGGCAGAGGTAGAGGTAGAGTCGGATGCAGAAGGAGAGTCAGAAGCAGAGGCAGAGGTAGAGGTAGAGGCAGAGGCAGAGTCGGAGGCAGAGGCAGAGGTAGAGTCGGATGTAGGAGGAGAGTCAGAAGCAGAGGCAGAGGCAGAGGGAGAGTCAGAGGCAGAGGCAGAGGGAGAGACAGAATCGGAGGCAGAGGCAGAGTCGGATGCAGAAGGAGAGGCAGAGGAAGAGTCGGAGGCAGAGGTAGAGTCAGAGGCAGAGGAGGAAGATGAATATGGTCCAGCGGCGTCACTCCCATCAGCCTTCGGTTCCTGAGTCGCTGAGGGGGAAGCCGGGGTCTGGTCCGGAGCAGCGGCCGGGTCAACCTTGAGAGCTCCACCGGTCTCGCTGGCGGGCAGAGTGGCGCTTTTGGAGCCCTTGGATCTTTCGGTGCCCTCGGCGAAGGAGAAACCGGGGATCTTGGGGGCGCTGGGAGCGCCGTTTGCGTCTCCGTCTGCGGACGGGGAGGCCTGGCCTTGTTCAGTGGATGAGGAAGTGGATCCGGAGGCGGAAGAGGAGGTGGTTCCGTCAGTAGAGGTGGGCTCAGAGGCAGAGGTGGGCTCATCAGAGGGAGAAGTAGTAGTAGAAGTCTCAGTCGTAGGAGCTCCCGGGGCTTCGTCGGTAGCAGCCTTGATCGCGGCGGGGTTTTCCGAGGAGGAGGAGGAGGAGGAGGGGGAGGAGGAGTAGTCAGTGGGAGTTGGGGCTTCTCCATCAGAGGTGGTGGCAGAGGAGCCAGTGGTCGTCGATGCATCGGAGGTCGTCGCCGTAGAGTCTGCGTCCTCTCTACCAGCGGCTGCTGCCTCCCCAGAGCTCGTCGTCGTGGTCGGAGCCGGGTCGGAGCTGTCAGACGTAGGGTCTGCCGAGGTAGTCGTGGCATCCTCGGAGCTGGCTGTCGTCGTCGTCGAGGCATCAGAGCTGGTCACCGACGAAGAGGTATCATCACCATCTTTCTTCTCCTCGTCCAGGGACTCTTCGGTGCACCACAGAATTGAGGGCTCCCCGGGTTTGCAGACTTTAGCCTTGCTCCTGCAGCAGTCTTCGTTTCGCTGCTTGTCGTCGACAGCCCGACGCAGAACAGGAGGTATCGGCAAGGGAGACGTCGACGACCCGTCTTTAGGTGCCTCCACGGGTAAAGGGCAGGGGTCTTCGTCCAGCTTGTTGACCTGAAAGAAATCACCGCCAGGGGTTGCGGATCCTTCCTTCACGTCTTTTCCGCACTTGACCCAGACACAGGCCTTGGGGCCGGGGCTTTTCTTATCCCCCTCTCCTTTTTGGCCCTCGCCATCAGGGTCTCTGATGCAGGCGCCATCGACTGGGAACTCTTCTTTGTTCGTCGCTTCTGCGAGGCGGCGGCGAATGATTTCGCGAGCCTTGGCATGTTTATCTCCTGCCGGTGCCGATGCCGGTGCTGCGGCTGCTGGTGCCGATGCCGGAGTCTCTGACTCTGCCGCTGCCGTTGATGACGACGACGATGCCGATTCCGGTGCTACGGCTGCTGGTGCCGCTGGTGCCGATGCCGGAGTTTCTGACTCTGCCGCTGCCGTTGATGACGACGACGATGCCGATTCCGGTGCTACGGCTGCTGGTGCCGCTGGTGCCGATGCCGGTGTTTCTGACTCTGCCGCTGCCGTTGACGACGACGACGATGCCGATTCCGGTGCTACGAGCGGTGCCGGAGCCGGAACCGGAGCCGGAGCCGGAGCCGGAGCCGGGACTGGTAGTGGTGCTGGCTCTTGACCAACAGCTAAAGGGATGACCACGACAGCGGCGGCCAAAAGGTGGCGCAAGCCCATTGTGATGGTGGTGATGATGATAGTGATAGCGATGAAAGCAACGAGTGTAAAGAAGATGAAGAGAGAAAAGAGAGAATAAACGAGCCGGAAAGGAGAGGAAGAGAGAGAGAGAGAGAGAGATGGAGAGAATGAAAGGCTCAAAGATAGTTGATGAGGATGTGAAGAGAAAGGAAGGCAATGGATGAAGAGCGAAGGGAGGCAAGGGGAGAGAAGGGAAGGGAAGGGAACCTCGATCTTTATCAGAGCTGGACAAGCCTTCAGCCCAGCTCGATGATGCCCATCCCATCATCTTTGTATGCATATACATCTAGACTTACATACATACGCCCATACGGATATCCACACTCACACATTCACTCACATAGACCGCAATCTCGGAAGGGTAGGTAGGAATGTACAAGACAAAGAGGCAGGCAAACAAGAAAAGACGGATCAGGAAAATCACTCCACTCGGAAGAAAATCCCTTGCAAATCTCCAGTTGCCGGCATGATCCCTGGCCCCCCTTATTTGAATCTAGTATGTATGTATGTAGTCGTGCGTGGGGCGAGGAGTGAAGGCTATGTATGGCTAGGTATGTATGGCTATGTATGGCTATGGCCCACGAGAGTTGTGAGAAGAGAAACGCGATGCTCGTCATCATCATAACGCGAGATCCCTTGACACAGGTTCTAAAGAGATATCCAGTATAAGCATATGTACGCGGCATATGTTTAATTTCCCTCCCCCTCCCCCCCTCGTTAATATCATTCGGCATTATGTGTGTAAATAGGTGTTTATGCATATATTTAAAGCTCACAGACAACTCAGCCGAGCCCGAGAGAATATGGGGGAGGAGCAGGACACACAGACACAAGCAAGCATACATACATACATAGAGAGAGGGGGAGAGAGAATGTGTGAAAGGGAGTAGCCGCAGCTGCATTACGCATGATTCAAGCCGCCCCCCTCCCCCCCCCCCCCCCCCCCCCCCCCCCCCCCCCCCCCCCCCCCCCCCCCCCCCCCCCCCCCCCCAGCGGCCCCCCCCCCCCCCCCGCCCCCCCCCCCCCTCTCTCACCCCCTTGC